>JAACJT020000513.1:0-19232 GCA_009936485.2 Gymnarchus niloticus | reverse complement strand
AAAGAGGAGGTTTATGGATGTAGTGAGAGAGGACATGCAGTTGGTGGGTGTGACAGAGCGGGATGTGGAGGACAGGAGGAGATGGAGAAGGTTGAACCACTGTAGCGACCCCTGATGGGAGCAGCCGAAAGGGAATGATGATGTGTATAGTCCTCAATGTTTTTACAAGCTGTGTTTCAAAAAAATGTTTTTTTTTTTTAGTGTGGAAATTAGGCACCGTATAGTTTTTGTGTCTTTTCTTGGCATTTAAGCAGCTTTTCAATTCTTGTGTTATTTTTCTTCTCATTGACCCCAAATGGTCTTCAAATCAAGGAGGTTTGTTTTGGCCGGATAGCACGTTGCTGTAACCCTTGAGCAAATTCAGCGATAAGTGCTGGGACCATTAAACTTCAACAAAACATGTCTGGAAATTCAGCTTCATGCCAGGATAGCAACTCCAAGGTGTCTACATGGCACCTGGTAAAATCGATGGTTTGAGAGTAGCTGTGATGCTAGAAGATGCTTGAACAGCCAAGACCCTGAACAGATCATGCATTGAAGTTAATTTACATTAGTTTGATGTCCTGCCCTTCCTGTCTGAGAAAGGGGCATGCAGTATGCATAAAGTATGTGCGTCTTAAACTCTGCCAGGCCTGTGAATGAATTTACAACCTAGGTAATGCAACAATTTCTCAGTAATACCTGACGTCTTTCAAAGCTTATTTCTATTTGCATGTTTAATCGTGAATTTTCTACCATATGAATGACTTGAAAATGTCTCAGCTGCCTAGTATGTTAACACTTTATCAATTAATACAATAACGATGTGTTAATTGTCCATTATTATCTACATATCCATTAAAGAATTGCACCAGCGTTGTGGAGTCAGCAGTTAGAGAGACACAGTACTGTACCTTTTTTTAATTTACGGAGAGCAGTCATGATTATTGGAGTTCTGGGAAAATTCCCAGGTCTAATTTAAACTGGCCCTCTCTGATCCCAAGGCTGACGTCCACACGGCACTCTCAGCAGGGAGGGAGCTTGCCGTTATCCCAGGAGAACCCTCCTTCTGTAAATCCCCAGCCTTGACATGAAAAACCAGTCATACGGATCCTTTCAAAGCCCGTCTGGAAAAGGAACCAATTTAAATGTGCATTAGGATTCCTCGTCTTCTGCTTACTGTCTCTGAGATTTCACAGCTCGTTTCGTAACAAACGAGCTACGCAACTTTGATGCTTCATCAATCCACAAGACAAATTTGCCTGTTGATTTGGCTTCTGGGCAAAGTCTCTGATGTTTCTAGTGTGCTATTCAAATTTCAGCCCAAGTTCACATAATTGGACACCCTTTCACCTCATCGTTTATTGTTTTTAAAGAATAGCTTACAAAAATATTTCCAAAGTCTTACAGTGCTGATAGTTGACCTGCATGCTGTGCTGGACTCCTCTGTGCGGAGACCTTAAGTGCATGTTTCTCTTCTGGGATCAGCTTGTAATACAATTAAATAAAATACGGAACAAAGCCACAAACACTGGGCTAGTTAACAGGACAAGTAGTTTCTATTCATATCCTGTTGAGTCTCACACCCACATCAGCCAATGTTAAAAAAAATTGCCATCCAACCTTACATCCTATCATTACAGTACAGTTATGTGAATAACTGTTGAGTTATTATAGTTATTAAAGAGAAACAGCACCGACAGCAAATTTCAGACAGATTGGGGGTTTTCACTTGTGTGTCTCCTTTTAAAAATTGTCCATCACTTTCTTGCTGCATGCAGGGAGACACGTCAACAATGGGGCCCTTTGTCTGAACGCCGGGAGACAATTCCCAATCTGTCACCCGTTTGCGGACAAGATGCATTAAGCTGCAGAGCCTCAGCAGTTGGAGCATCGAGTCTGTCCCAGAAGCTTCGCTAAGGGGACTTGGCTCGTGCAGTTAAATTTGTTGCCATCAGAGATCTGGGTCCAAAAGTGCCCCTAGTGGAGTCATTACGCCGCTGTCAGAGGCAGGCAGCTGGGTTGCTTTTGGGGCTGTTGAAGTGCAGGTGTGCTTTGCCGTACATGCCCTCCGTTAGAGTGCTGTAGCAGGAGTGCGAGCTCCCCAGGTAACACTGGGTTGCAGTGTAGCGGTTCTGTGTAGCCAGCCAGGGATTTGGCTGCCGTTATCGCCACCTCATCAAAGATCAGGATTTGAATCGGACTGGGAGCTTGTTGTCATGGAATGCTTTTTATTCAAGCACCCTATAAAAAAAAACTCGTTAATCCGGGCTAAAAAAAAAAATGCGCTTCAACAAAACCCAAACTCAACTGATTCTGAGACATGAAATCCTGTAAAACATTCCGGAGACGCTAATCAAGACAAGCTTGGTTTCCTCAGCACAGGAGTTACTTAGCTTGTGGTGATTTTTGTTGCTCTAACACCGATAAGCATCCGTCCCTCTGTCTTCCATCAACGCTTATCTAGGGCGAGGCCTGAAAAAGTAGTGAGTCGAATGACAGGAAAGTTCGCGCAAGCTACATGGGGTGCTTTAGATGAACAGTTTCTGCTAGGAAACCAGGCAGTGAAATGCGACAGATGTGGCGGCCTATCAGAAACGTTTGCAGGTGTTTTCATGATCCAGCTAGGCCACTTCGGGTAAGAAACGTGATGTGAGCTTCCTGTGATGTCCAGCATTTCAAAATTGGATGTACCTCCAGAAACACTTGGTTTCATGGTGATTCATCTGTCCAATTTCCAACAGTGGTCTCCTGCGGGGTCATGGTGGAGAGGGCGGTCCACAGGAGCCTGTGCCAAGCTACACAGGGCATGACAGCCGACAATAGGCTTTACAGCACGCTAGTCGCAGGAGACACACACCCACAGAATCAGAGACTATGGGCAATTCAGAGATAGTAATTCACGTAATTGCATATCTCTGGACTGTCGGAGGAAACTCTAGTGCCCAGAGGGAACCCACGCAACATTGGAACAACACCGCAGCTCCACACACGCGGATTGAGGGTGGGTTCCAGACCCTCAACCTGGGAGGTATGAGGCAACAGCCATGCTGCCCATTCGTGGTAGCAGTTGAAAAGCAGCATCTGAACAAATGGTGCTGAGAAGCACTTTATATCATCAATGCACCATTGCCAAGGCTTCTTCTGCCTCAACAACTGAGGCTGATGAACACAAGTTTCCATTATTTTCAACTAGCGTGCACTTAGTTACAGTAAACACTGTTTCTGACTCATATCTTTCTTAACCTCCTGAGGAAATGAGAAATTCTCATCAGTACACACAAAACAAGCAGTGCACAAGGCTTCCCAATGTAAGATTAATGCTGCTTCCTGATGCTCCCCTGTCCAATTTTTAAGCTCCAATTAATTTTCTTTTGCCATTTTTCCTCTCATTTTCGACCCTCAATATCCACCCTTCAAACACCACTGAGTAAGTAACACGAGCTCTCAAAAGGGAAGGCAAGAAAGAAAGAAACCAAGAAAGAAACATCAAAATTATGCGGAAATATATAACTCAGCAATCACGGAGAAACGGAAGATGCAAGCTGGATTATTAATAAAGACAGAAAGTAATTCAAGGACATCAAACTTCCTTAAGTGAAGGAATATCCAATTGGACCGAGCTCATCTGCTCAGCAGAAGCCAGAAATAGGCAGGTGGGAAGCACATGCGACTCTCCTCAAAGCTGACATGTCTCTAGAAGATCTACAGACCATAACTCTGCAGCTAAACGCCTCAGGCCTGACCCAGGAACCCTGCTGACAAACTCGTGTCAGGAGTCCTTCTGAACTCACACGGAGTGACCTGTTTGACAAAGCTGCTCCATCAATGAGCTACCACCTCAAGAAGATCTCCACATCTGGAGCACGTCGATAAGTACGGAGTCATCTAGTGTTGAATGTGCTGTTCTACATCAGCTTCTTGCTTCGTGCTTTGGTGGTTATTGTCCCAGGCATCAAGGAGAAAGAGCTGATAACATATAGATCTTTATTTGCCATCCACAAGTATAGTAGAGG
This sequence comes from Gymnarchus niloticus, assembly GCA_009936485.2. Classification (NCBI taxonomy): domain Eukaryota; kingdom Metazoa; phylum Chordata; class Actinopteri; order Osteoglossiformes; family Gymnarchidae; genus Gymnarchus; species Gymnarchus niloticus. Next base: position 15,237 of record JAACJT020000513.1, on the reverse strand, counting down.
CTCCGCCCCTCCACAACCCAGTCAACCCAATAAGCAGTTAAAAGGTAGATGGACGGATGGATGGATGGATGGATGGATGGAAGACCAGTACACAGGAATTATTTGGTTTCCACGTATACCATCTTGCTCTTCAGGCTTGGGGTCAGAACATAGGGACAGCCATTTATCCAACACTCCTAGAGCAATTTTGGTGTTAAAAGAACTGCTCACGTACCCAAAGGTGATATGATCACTGGGCCAGCCACAGAATTCGAACCAGCAACCTGCTGGACACAGATTCCAAACCCGAAGAAACACACACTGCCCCAGTCACCTTCAAAGACCCCTTTCCAAATGTCATAATTCATCTTAACTTCTAGACAAAATACAAAATGGGAGGAGAGGCTGTATATCATGTGGCTTTTCCTGTAATGGTACCCAGATAAAAGCACCCTTCCCCTCATGCAGCTGACCAATGCCAGATTATCAGTCATACTGAGGAAACTTTTGGGCTTTCATCACAGACATTACCGTACCAGTCTTAACCGTTCAGGATGAAGGTGTCGATCTAGGACTACCGAATGAAAGTTGCATGGAGACTGCAGGGTCTTTATTGACTCTCTGTGCTTCAGGTTAAGTCACCCTGATTGCAGACGTGGCACGGTCCTTACAAACTGAGGGGTTTTAGCTCTAACCAGGCATTATTCCCATACAAGATGGTCCAGATGTTTCAGAAAAATCAATAGCAGAGAACTTCCTGGGATTTTGTTTCTTGAAACACACCCAGGCGGTGAAGACAAGATTTCAGTTCCGCTCTCTCTCTCTCCAAGGGCCATATGTCAATAGGACTGTCTGGATTTTCACACCCGATGCTCTCCGTGCTACTCAAACCATCTTGTCACCTTGGATTTGCGGTAATGTCCAATGCGACCTGTCTGCCAGCTCTCAGTTTGTCATTTCGTAATTGTTCCCCCCTCGACATTTAAAAAAATTGATGCGTAGTTTTATTGGCAAGATTTGAAGATAGATTTAAAGAGGCAATGGATGGGATATTTTTTGAACGTGTCATATTATTGGCCAGATTTGAAGATAGATTTGAAGAGGCCATGGATAAGATATATTGTGAACATATAATTTTATTGGCCTGATTTGAAGAGGCAATGGATGGGATATTTTTTGAACATATCATATTATTGGCCAGATTTGAAGATAGATTTGAAGAGGCCATGGATAAGATATTTTGTGAACATATAATTTTATTGGCCTGATTTGAAGAGGCAATGGATGGGATATTTTTTGAACATATCATATTATTGGCCAGATTTGAAGATAGATTTGAAGAGGCCATGGCTAGGATATTTTTTGAATGTATTGTTTTATTGGCCTGATTCGAAGACCCCATGGATAGGATTTTTTTTGAACATATCATTTTATTGGCCTGACTTGAAGATAGATTTGAAGAGTCAATGGGTAGGATATTTTTTGAACATTTTTTTTATTGGCATGCTTACATTTCTGATCCTATCATTATATGTGAAATTAACATTCTGAAATGATTGAATAATTTGAATTTTTATAAATACATTTTTTGTCATTGCTCAGGACAACAGCAAAAAAAAAATCATATCACAAGAATATCGTATCATAAATTTGTCTAAGGTATACACCAAATCATTTATTAGGATTTTCATTCATTTTTGTTTTATGTTTATTCTTTAATTTCTTTCCTGTTGCAGTTTCCCCTTCAGTTCAATGCATTATTAACAATTATTTACAAATGTACACAGCATTGCACTGAACAACAGTGAGATGTTTACTGCAACAGCAGTTGCAGTAAACAGTTTGCAGTTGCAGTTCAGTTTTCCTTGGCATTTTAGGCAAACAAAACAAGAAGCACAAATTAAAAGTCGTCTGAGTTTGTTCACAAATGTCTGCTTTTTTACTTTATTTATTAATGACTGCCGTTAGTAAGAATTCGCCAGTGCAGCCGGACGATGCAGCTGTGTGAGATCTGAATGAAAAAAAGTGGTTCCCACAAAAACCAGTATTTACTGTGTACTTCAGGATGCTCCACAGCATCACATTAAAGGGGAGTCTTTGAAATCAGCCAAAAACACAATATACTGAGGAAATAGAATATTAATTACACACTAATTCTATGTGATACCTCATTCCCTTGATCTTGCAGAAGGTAAACTCAGGGCATTACAGACTCTAGTGACAAAAGACACCTTTGGCCATTTCTGACATTAAAGTCTCTATGAAGTTGTCTTTTGTTCTCCACCACAACAGCATGCTCCTCCATGCTCAGTTACAAGAGGCTTGAAACATTCAGAACAAATTTTGCGCTCTGTAGAACGCTTGGCAAATGGCTCTTCAGAATTGTCCCTGGGCAGTGACACTCAAAAAAAAAAAAAAAAGTCTAATGAATGACCCACGGCTCTGTTAGCAGAAGAAAATGAGAAACAGATGTCTAAGGCAGAGTACAGATGGAACATTTCATTGATTTGGAAAGGATGTTCCGAGCAGATCCTGAGTTACTTTCAGAAAGCATTCTACAGAACTGAAGAACATCTTCAAAATATGGTCTTCTACATGTTTACCTTCCTGAAGATAGCATTCACATTTGAGGGGAACCTCAGCAACTTGCTTGAAAATGCCTGAGTTTCCAGACAAGATTAGGTTTAACATTTTAAACATTGCACAATGGGGAGAAATTGCTCTGTTTTTCCCAGATTCGCAGTGGCTGGGGCCATTATCATCCTGTGTGCTGCTTTTGTCTTCTCTAAAAACTCTCATTAAGCGTCCTTCTGACTGAAGCTCTCGTTCTTAGAGAATCACAGTGGGGGTCCTTAAAAGCAGCTCACCTCGAGTCATGTGAACATTTTCTATTGTTATTTCCATTTTGTTGTTAAACCTAAGTGCCATTTCAGAATTGGACATCACTAGTTGGCCAGAACAAACAAAGAACCCAGCGACCCCTGTAAACATTTCGATTCCCGGGCTCAAGCAGCATTGCTCTAAAAATGTCCCACGACATGGATGTCCACGTAGGTGGTCATAAAGAGATGCCACAGTTATAATGTAAAGAAAATTCATTTATGACATCCAATTCCAGTCATGTTGAGTCAAGTAGCTCTTTATTGTCATTTCAACCACATACAGTTAGTACAGTACAGAGTGAAATGAAGCAACGTTCCTCCAGGACCGCGGTGCTACACAGACCACAAGACTACAAAAGACTACACATAACATAAAATGGATGTGTGCAAACACTGCAAACAGTGGTACAGACGATGACAGTGCAGTGCCAACCCAGTCAAATATGGTCCACTTGGGTGTAAGTTCCACGAGGTAGGCCGTGTCACACCCCGGCCCAGCCAGCCACGCCCACACCCACACCCAACCTACTCCAGATCATCATCACCACAACACTGATCAGCTGTGTCTCGCTGAGTGGACGTTACTTAAACCCAGCTGAGTGTTTGCCTCATTACGAGTTATTGTGTGTTTATCCTAACTCATACTGAGCAGTCTACTAATCTTGGAAGCCTAGCAGTGTATGATCTTTGCTTGTAGTCTGATTTTGCCCTTTGCTTGTTGTGTTTTTGGAATTGGTTGCTCTTCTGGATTTTGGACCTTTTCCTATGACCACGACTACGTTTTGGATTCTTCTTGGGCTTCTGGAAACCCTGTCTGTTCTCACCTTGCCTGTCTTGACTAGGGTTATTGAATACCTCCTTTGGCATCGAAGCTCCTGTCTGCTTGGCTTTTGGCCTCCCCTGGTTTTGACTGCCATTAAAGAGCCGTACCGGCACTCCTGTCTCTGTGTTTGTGACAGATGGAGCTCGCTGCGATTAACAGAACCGTGTAACATGGAAATGGTAGCAGGGAATCAAGGGGTTAAATGATACAACACATACGCACAAAATGGAAGAAGTCATTCTGAGAGATACAAAAATAAAGAAAAATAAAATTCGGTAGGCATGTCGGGCAAATGAAGTAACTCACCAGCCCTTAGGACGGTGCTGAAAGTCAAATTCCAGGCCACCAAGGGCTGAAGAAAGGACACTGGGTTTTGCAAGTCTTAGAAAGAGGGTCAGGTGGCTTTCGTCAACCGTAAAAACCCTGGCTGCCTGACTCTCCTCCCTAAGACAGTCAAAAGGCTTACCCCCTACCCAATGCTGAGTGATGGACGGACTGTTTTCAGCTGAACATGCTAACAGATTAGAACACTCCCTGACAGAAGACCTGACAGGACGTTCCATACAAACTTTTCTATCCATAGAAATTAGGCAGTCACTGTCATTTTGACTTCTTGTAGTTTACTCATAACCTGTTTCTGACGTTTGACTTAATACAGTTCCATTCATTGCAAATTTTAGAAATCAAATATTTCTAATTCATCCCAAGACTTCTAATCTATGCCTGCATTTTTACGCCATAATGGCATCCCTGGCTGAGATTACAAGCTACATATTAGGACAGCACTTTCTCAAGCCTTTTTGCTTTTCCTTTCAAATTTTAAAATGCCAGTAATCACGTAAGTGTACTGTCACGTAGGCACCCCTCCATACATATTGCACAAGCGACCAAAATGGATGGAGGCCTTGATGTGTCCGCGATGCCTTAACGGGATGTGCGACAGGTCATGTGATCGTCCTTCCCCCGCACACCCTGCAGGTCTGTGAACGTGCAGGGCCACAGGGGCCTGCTAACCGAACAGAGAGCCTTTCAGCTTTCGTATGCTGAGATGGCTTGTTCTCATGCCATGGAAATGTCGGTGAACACACCCTTAAGTCAGCAGCTGTTTATAGGCTGCCTTTCCGCTGCCATCGCCACCACCTCAGAGAGAATCTCCCCCAGCAGACACCCAAAAACAGAGGATGCGGCCGTCTGCTGATCCTGACTTATCTCCACATTACCTTCAAGTGTCTTAAGAGAGCAGTGAAAGACTCCGTAGGACCCGTTGCTTAAGGACAGATTCAGGTTTCTTAATTAGGCCGTTAGAGTTAGCAAATGCAAAACTACAACCAATCTCATCTTTTCATTGGACAGATCCTTTAAATCTGAAAATCGCTATTTTGCTATTATTAAAGCTTGGCTCCAGCTTCAGATTTAATCTGCTCAGAGAGCAATAATGCATGTCAATACAGGTATAGTACAGTTACAGTATTTAGGAGCCGAAAGTGATGTTTGGGGTAATTTATTGGTCAGCCGTTTTTTTTCCCCCACTTTTTATCCATACAGGAAAAGTGCAAAACCCCAGGAGAAAAACCTGAGGAGTGGTTATGTCATGACTCTTTGGAGGGAGGTGTGTTGGGCGGTGGGGAATGAAAGACCTTTAGACACCAGTCCCCATTCAAACCTCTCTCTCTCATTTTTAACCAACGGCGTTAGAGTCTACGGCACCAGGGGCTGGCAGTGGGCGCCTTGAAGCAGCCAGACAGGACAACTGTTCTACCTCCACACTGCGGGCACTGTTGTAGGGCAAATATTTGTGGGGCATCAGGAATCCAGAAAACTCGGAGGGGGTTGCCAGAACGGCTGGTAGCCCACGACGCGTTTGGAACACCTACCTCCACTCCAGTCACTGTTTCTGGAACAGAAGACTCATTGTTACTGGAGGGATGTTGGATATACAAAGGGGTGTACAACAACCTGTATTTTTCTAAGGGGGGTGGGAGCTTGCTAGGTTCAAAACAAATAAACACCAGCAAGGAAAACGGATGTCGGCTTTATTCAGAAATTTATTCCGTCCCTTAACACTGTAGCTCCGCCTCTTTAGGGTGCAGTTCTGCAAATTTAAAGGTAACTCAGAGAGAAGAGAGCAATGATTCTTTAATTGTTGGACATAAAATATGACATTTTTAAATATGATACATTTATGGCCTTACCTAAAATTGCCTGCATAATCCTGCTTCAGTTACAACTGATCATGAGTTATGGATCAGAGACTATGTCAATATCTACAGTATTTTGCCAATACCATTTCAATAACATGTATAAATACACTATATGGACAAAAGCATTGGGACACACCTCTTAATCATTGAATTCAGGTGTTCCATTCAGACCCATTGCCACAGGTGTATATAATCAAACGCCAAGCCAGGTAGTCTGCATTTGCAGACATTTGTGGAATAATGGATCGTTCTGGAGATCTTGATGAATTCAAGCGTGGTACTGTCATAGGATGCCACCTTTCCAACAAGTTAGTTAGTGAAATTTCTTCCCTGCTAGATATTCCACAGTCAACTGTAAGTGGTACCATTGCAAAGTGGAAGCATTTAGGAACAACAGAAACTCAGCTATGAACTGGCAGACCACGTAAAGTCACAGCGCAGGGTCACCGAGTGCTGTGGCATGTAGTGTGTAAAAGTTGCCAATGCTCTGTGACTCAATAACTTCAGCGTTCCAAACTTCAACTGGCATTAACCTCAGCACAAAAACTGTGTGCCAGGAGTTTCATGGAGTGGGTTTCCATAGCTGAGCAGCTGCTTGGAAGCCTTACATCACCAAGTGCAATGCCAAGCGTCGGATGGAGTGGTGTAAAGCACACTGCCACTGGACTCTGGAGTAGTGGAAACGTGTTCTGTGGCTTGACGAATCACGCTTCTCTGTCTGGCTGTCTGATGATCAAGTCTGAGATTGGCAGATGCCAGGAGAACGTTGAGGGGACCAACTCAATATTGATGCCTATGGATTTAGAATGGGATGTCATAAAAGTTCCTGTAGGTGTAATAGCCAGGTGTCCCAATACTTTTGTCCATATAGTTAGCACGTTAAGTGTCTCTTACTGGCATTGTCTACAGTCTCATAGTAACCATAGTGACTCAAAAATACCAAACGTAGCATATGCGTACAAGACTGTGCAGAAGGGTTAGGCAGACTATGAAGATTATATTTAAACCAGGGTCATGCTGGTCAATGTGTGTCAGCTTTCATATTTCAAAACATGCCCTCATGTCACCTCAGAATTTACAGTTACCGTCCGACAATCCCATGTACGTATTTGCGGAGCTCAGCTAGGAGTATGCCTTGTTTGGCTAAGCAAGGCCTCATAAAGCGATTAACTACTGCAGTGAGCTGGTGGTGAAAATTAAAAAACACGTGGAACTGGCGGGAGTGCATTCGATGAGTGGTCCAGTAACCGAAGTTATGTTGCTTGAGCCATGTAAGCAGATATCAGTAATATTTTGGAGAAATTATTAATATTTGTCAAGGACTGTCGCAGTCTTGGGACACGGGGCCACAAGCCAAGAATGGTGAGGACACAAGTGAGAATGCAAAGAGGGGTTAATAATAAACAAAGGAATAAACACAAGGCTTCACCCTGAACACAAGGGAATGAACTCAAAGATAGACCAGACAAGACAAGGCTAGAACAGTACAGAACATTAGCAGACCGGGAACTAGGAACACTACTAACAGATTAAAAACAGGACTGGTAATCACCCTTATAGACTACACAGACAAACACAACACAGTATCACACAACACGACACAGAAAACCCTCCACCCAGACAAGAGCGGAATAATCAAGGAACCTGGGGTGACACACGAGGGCAATCAGGGTAAAGTCAATTAAACAGAATAGGGAAACGAGTAGGAGGAGTAGACATGGAGTCTCTGGAGTGCTGGTGATTATTATTATTACTATTATTATTATTATTATATTACTCCTTATTTGTCTATACTCCACTGTTAAATTGTGTTTATTTCTGAGCAAAAATACAGACACTTCCCAGATAAATACCCTTAAACGTTTTCACTGCCTAAAACATTTTCACAACACTGTATATATGTTACAATTGCATACGATGTAATCTAATGCTATATCTTATTGGTCACTCTTGCTAACCCACAGCTCCTAAACCTCACGGCAGCAGTTGAGCTATTCTCCATTTCGTACATGTGACTGTGTGACACGACCAGACAACTTACTGTTTATTTCAGTGCCTTGCTTCCTTGAAGCCTGCTAGGGCCTTGATGGCTGCTTGGCTGATTTCTGGAGTGAATGAAAAGGACATCTGTCCAGTTTCAGATTCAAAGAAAACCAGATGCTTATTAGTTAAGCAGGGGCATGCAGAAGTTCACTAATTTAAAATGGTCATTATTGGCAATTGCTCAAATGGGCCTCCTGGATTTATTTGATTAAGGCGAGTAATTAATTTGGCCAACTACAGGGGAGCTTCATGAGACAGCAAGGCCGTGATACTAACCTTTTCACACCAAGCCAGGTTTCTGTTCTGCATTAAGATCCAGGAAGGGAAACGTAACTGAAATCAAATGAGAACCTGCCTTGCTGGCCCATTAACGCAGAGGTGGTGTGCCCAGCCTCGCAGCCAAACCGAAGCTTATTATTATGACGGTCATTATTATTCAAACTTATTGGACCGCAGAGGTCTCCCGATAGACGACGGTGAACATCAAAGATGATTCAGTGTCACAGAACTGTGATCGGAATACATTATGAAACAGCCCAGGATTTCACCGCTGTTCCAAAAAATCGCAAGGAAAGTTTTCTTTCGTTCTTCATATAGTCCCAGGACACCCAGAAGACAGTTTATTTGAACCACCAATTTTTGAATGGGCTTGCATTATTATAAATACCGTTTTGATGAAGGTTTGACTCATTTTGTGTGGATTTTTTTTTACACACCACATGACTAATACACCAAAAGTTACAGCCAGGGGACGCTGCTGAGAGATGGGGGGGCAACACTCACTTCCGGGGGTCCTTCCATTCATCTCAGTACTGCAGGCCACCTCGGCTTAGAGCTGCTGCTGGGAAATCGAATTCTGTCGTCCGTGTGCTTGTATATATCTGAGCTCAGGTCATGTAGAGAATGGAAGCAACTGCATACATGTGCTAGCAGTTCATTCATTTAAGCATATTTAAAATGCACGCTTCTGTCCCGCTTCAGAAGCCTGTTGACACTTTTAAAAGTGTACCTAAATAAATTGAGACCATAAAATTACATCATAGGCGTACATTTACTTATCCTGTTGTGGGTAATGGTAGCACATTTTATATTTATATATATATATATATATATATATATATATTTAGTACTGTAATTAAGTTCAATGTTTTACTGATGTTATAAATTTATAAATAAAATTCTTACTACACTGAAAAGCATGTTTATATACATATATACCACTGGATATCGAAGACAATGTATATGTAAATGATTCTGGGAATGCATTTAAGCATACATTCAAATGTGAGACAGAAATTGTGTTTCGCTTTTGGAGAAGATGCTCTCATCCTGCGGCACGGAACAGTGAGATTTCACCGAGGATGAAGAGCTGGCGAAGCCCGGGCTTCTGGGAGGAGCACGATTTGGCAATCGAGAAAGGCAGCCAAGCAGTGCAGGATTATTATTGATGCAATTAGGATATTTTGCTGTGGGGTGGAGACATAAAACCAAATCTCGCTTTGGCCTAACCTATAAACTATAGCTATAATGCTGGGATATCTTAAAATAAGCAGAACCAGCAGGTATCGAGTAACAAGGTTGGGTACATATAAAATCATAACTACAGTATATCTCCATCTGTAAATGGTCGAAGTGGTCTTATTTTCTAACCCCCAGACTGCAATTATAAGTTAAGCATTCAGAAACCGGTTATTGAAAACAGCTTTGAATTTGGGGACATCCAGTGAACTTTGGGGAAGAAGCTGCTCGTTTCACTAACCAAGAATTCCTGTCAGATAGTTCATTTGCCCAAGAAAAGCCTTCAAAGCTGAGGGACGCCCTATTCCTCATGTTAACCCAGCCGGCATTTCAACGTTTAGTCATTGGTGAATGGACGTCATGGACCAAGGTTGAATCACTGTTCAATTTTGTTTTGATTTTGAAATTTGAATCGTTATTAGAATTAGACGTTGTTTCAGCATTTGATCAACGTTGAAACGACTGACATATCTCAGCCATGCTTCAGCGTTGAAGGTCGGTCACATGGGAAGTAACACCGTAAAAAAAGCCCATGTCAGGATGAGAAATCTAACTCTATTCATTCGTGCCACCCCAGAACTGATTCCATTGGGTGGTACCATCCTACTGTAAATCACATTCAGGTAGTCCGCCCTATTTAACACCACGCTTTTCACGAAGCTTTGATCTGTCAAAAAATGCCACCCTTACAGAAACAACAACTGGCATCCTGAGTTAAAAGGGAGCCTACACGTTCAGAACTGTAACACCGGTGATGCATCGGGCATGGAACTGATAACCTCCTGCGTTTGCACAATGGAACAGGGCTCAAGATCTCAAAAGAAGGTTGAAGTCAGAAACAAACGCAACATTGACTGACATAGCTATGAAACCGCAAGTCTAAAAAAAAAAAATGACTTAAATTTACCGGCGCATTCTCCTGTTATTCACCTAATACTTTAATTGTACGTTTTGTCTACACGCCCCTTGCTGAATGACAGCTTTTGGGGGACATTTGGACTGTAAGGAAAGAGTGTTCAGTGTTATGTAACTCTACATGAGTGTCAGCCCGGGTTACTCTCACTCTCCCCAGGTGACGAACAGCCCAACTCGGAGTTGATGAGGTAATCCCGGGAAAAGAGGGAGGCTCAAATCTGCCCTTGTTTTCGTTTTAGGAACCTTTACCCAAGAGAAGGGTGTCCTACAGATGTTCAACAAGTTGAGTTTTTCCCCCCTTTTTTTTTGTATCAATGACCGGGCTTTCGTGACTCGACCGTCCCGCCAAAAACCGCGTTGACGCCGCGTCGACTCAGAATGAGTAAACGTCTACACTTAATCTGCACAGACTACCGCAAGATCACATTAAAAAGCTTTATCAACCGGAAATGTGGACTTTAATGTCGCTTTAGGGTGTTGTGCGTCTTACAAAACCCCAGGTGACTGCATGGCTAGGTAACCTGGTGGAGATTAAATATGGGAGCGGGTAAACGAGAATGTCACCACACGGTTAGGAAACTATAATAAAGAATGCATTCAGCTCACGCCGTAATGTTATACATCTTACGTTGCGAGACGTGACATTTGAATTCTAAGTCTTAGAGGCTGACTCTGGATCGTGTAAATCTCCTCTCACTGAAACGCAGAGCTGTCTTACAGGCAGAGGTGTCCTACAGATGCCAACATCCCCACACCGTGGCCCATCCCCTTCTGCACAGTGTCATTGTCCATTTACAAGCTCTGGCCAGCCGGGAACACCAAACTTGGCAGGGGCACAGAGTCCAGATGCAAGAAGTCTACAAGACACCCTGGTGTGGGGCTTTGGGGGTGCGCCAGTACTGAATTAACTTCTCTCTTTTTATTTATTGATTTGCCTTTAAAGCGTTAGAACTAATTTTGGGTAAGTTAAGGAGGCATCCATTTACACACTGTACAGTATTGGCATTTTTAAATGGTTCCTATGGCATTAAATACTGATCCCAAGTTTCAGTTCTGTTCACTGGGATACAAGGATGGATAAGTACATCACTCCCTCTAGTGGCTAATTGCCGTCCTTAATAATACTATATTATTATCCTTAGAGTAGTTAATTAATGAAGCAATTCGTCACGATCACTGAAAATGTCCTTATGTTAAAACACACACACACGAACCAATGTTTCTTTACATGATAAATTGTAATATGAGCAGTATTCTCCCCAAAAACATTTACACGTTGTTCACTCTCGCACAAAATAAATGAGTGAATGGTATCTCCCAGCGTCCAATAGCACTTAGGAACGATAATTACATTTCATTACTTACTACATGCAATTTACAGGTAAAGCATCCAGTAAAAGCTTCAGAAAATGGACAAAAAAATACACAAACACATGTATAAAATTTAAGGGGGACTATTCAAAGCATGAGGTTAGATACATACACAAAGTCTTATGGGAGTAGAGGTGACTGGACTATACTAATCATTTTTGCTACACTACAGTGACTTGTACAGTGTCTGGTTGTGGCCACCCTGGAGGAACCAAGAATCACATAGCACAAGACGATGGAGGCCAATCCATCACAGGGCTCTCACACACAAACAACATTTCGGATCGTGTGATCATAGGAGGAAGCCCACATGGTCACAGAGTTTACATGCAAACTGCACACACAGAGTTGGATGTGTGACATGTGAGACAGCCGGCTACCATTACAGGAAAAGCCACATGATATACAGCCTCTCCAGCCATTTTGTATTTTGTCTAGAAGTTAAGATGGATTATGACATTTGGAAAGGGGTCTTTGAAGGTGACAGGGGCAGTGTGTGTTTCTTCGGGTTAGGAATCTGTGTCCCGCGGGTTGCTGGTTCGAATTCTGCAGCTGGCCCAGTGATCACATCACCTTTGGGTACGTGAGCAGTTGCTTTAACCACAAAACTGCTCCAGGAGTGTTGGATAAGTGGCTGGCCTTATGCTCTGACCCCAAACCTGAAGAGCAAGATGGTATACGTGGAAACCAAATAATTCCTGTGTACTGGTCTTCCATCCATCCATCCATCCATCCATCCATTTGTCTGTCCATCCATCCGTCTCCATTCATCCATCCATCTTTTAACTAACACTAATGTTGGTGTCGACCAGAGGAGGATGGGCTTCCCCCTTGAGTCTGGTTCCTCCCTCTGCTGAGGGAGTTTTTCCTTGCCACTGTCTCCTCAAGCTTACTCTCTGGGGACCTTGGGCCTGGGGCTCTGCAGAGTACTTTGTGACTACGCTCCTTCTTAAAGACACTATATAAATAAAACTGAATTGAATCAAAGGGTGTTGAGGGAGCCTCAAGCTCACTAATGGACATGAATCTAATAATAGGGCTTCACACACAGGTTCAATTCTACCACCATTCCTTAAGCTGCCCTGAAGAACCACGTCTGCCTTGTGGTACATCGAAAGTCAGTCTCAAAGCTGGTGTAGTCTGCAATTTTACAGCCAGCAGCAGATGCACCTGTAAATGAAGCAGCTTGTGGCTCGCAGTCCGGCAGAATTGCTGGGCCTTCCTAAGGCTTCAGCACTGCAGTAATGCGACCCAAAAACACAGTCCAACTTCGTATTGCAGCTCAACCAATCACGACGCACGGACTGAATTTTTGACTGGAATCCCCAAATTGTATTGCAAAAGCTCATGTTCTTTCACAGAATGACATTTACAATCAGCTAATAACCAGAGCTTAATTCAACACGTGCTTACCTAGCTCTGGGCCCATATATTTCACCAGCTTCACTCATAATTAGCACTGTTTTCACCCAACTTTTCAGTCGAGCTGTTTAAATGCATATCACCCTACATATGTAACAGTAATAATACTGAGGTGACAGGTTTAAATCATCAACCACTATGTGAATAAACCTTCGTTTAATTTGTCATGGTTTCACAATTTTACTGAACTTCTTTTTGTGGTTAATATCCACTCTGAGAGAATCATTTTAACATGCTTTCCAGTGTAGTAAGAATTTTATTTATAACATCAATAAAACATTGAACTTAATTACAGTACTAAAGTTTAATGCCTAAGTTGTATAATGGTTTAGCTTGCTCTTTGTAGCCTGACCACAACTGCAGATCAAGAGAACCAAGCCAAAAATGTAAAAAAAAAAAAAAGTCTACTGTTTTCATTAACTTCACATCACAAGAGCAAATCATCAAGGTTGTTTGTTTTCCTTTTTTGTTGCTTGAATTTACAATCCAGTTTGTCTTCAGGAACAGACTCCAATTCAAATGCTGAAGCCGTTTGTTGTTTTTTTCAATGTGGAATTGCTTGACATACAGGCATGGAATTAAACTGCGGTCAAATGATGTTTGAAGGTACGGTGAAATTTAGCCTACAGCACTAAGCTAACCTGGGATGGTGGGTGGGGGAGGGGGGTTATTTTTATATTCAACAAAGTGAAAGCAGAGCGAGGAACCTGGCGGTGATGGCTGAAGAGCTGAATGCCATAACTTCAGGGCTTCAGACCTCCACCAGAGTGAAGATAATACCAGGTACCAATGCACCATGTCTCACCTCCAGGTCAGCCTCTCTTTTGACCAGTGCCAGTGACCACACAGCCATCGTCTTACCATCCCATGGCACACGGCTGCAGCACCACGGCCCACGTCCTCTCGCGGCTGCTACCACACACATCACACCCCTTCCCATCCGGTCTGCTCACACGTGGTGGTATCTCAGAGCCGGTACTGAACATCCCAGCCTGGGCCTGGTGCCATTGGACCCGTTCCATTCTGTTGACATCGTCAACATCTGCCACAACCAAAAGACCGCCAAGCCGGCCACGAGCACACTGTGTACGGCCTTGGTGCGACGTCTGGATGAACACTGAGGGTGGGTGGAGCCAAGGCTAAATCTGTGGGCGGGCTCCCAAAACTGAGATCCAGATGAGTAAGTACTCGTACCAGAGACCCACAAACAAACCCCACCCTCTCTCAGTTCTCAGATTTTGCAATGGCCTTAATCACTTCATTGTGCTATTATGACGGTAACACGGTACATATTTCCTCACATGGGGGAGCCTGCTTTCACTTAGCGTCCCAGGGACACGAAGGCCATCATGGGAAGTCTAGCAAAGCCTCCAGCCACCCTGGCCTGGGTGCTGCTTGTGACAGAGTCTTGTGGCCTGAATATAATTATGTTGGAATAAATGGCTGTGTCATTTCCCCTGCAAATCAGCGGGTGGACCACGGCGATAAATCCCAGCGCCGGTTGTTTTGACTATGCGACCACAGGCCGTGAGCCTATAAACACGGTCTGAACGAAATGCATCGGATGGCTAATGATGAACCCTGGAACCGCACAGAGCGAGAAACAGATCGTGTGTACGAAAAACAATCTGAGTAACTCACAGAAACGAACATTTAGATCTGAATTTGGATTTGAATGACATTCTTTGATGTCAGGGATCCCCGTATTACAATGCAGAGACACCGTGAACAATGAATGTGGTCCCTCGTTTGTTTCAGTTCTCCGAAGATCAATACGACCCTCAGAGTTTAGTATAAATCAATTAGTATCAGTTAATTATTATTTAACTAATCCAGTTCACACAGGAGTTCATAGTTCATTCTCATACAGGATTGTGCAAAAGTCTTAGGCACACAAAGAAGCCATTTGAGTCCATTTATCTGGGCAGAAAGTGTACATTGGCTTGGGAAAAAAACAACATAATTGACCATTAAACTGTATACTAATAAACAGTAATGGAACCAAGATTAACAAGAATTTCTTCTGCTTTCAAAAATGTTACTGATATCTGATTGGATGGCTAGAAGAACACAGCTTTGATTC
>JAACJT020000512.1:0-19233 GCA_009936485.2 Gymnarchus niloticus | reverse complement strand
CCGGGTTGAGTCCGCCGGGGTGGGGATTGGGGGGGGGGGGGGGGGGGGCAGCAGTCGTGCCCGCTCGGCAGCACTGGGGGCTGGGGACAGCTGTGAGAAGGTGGGAGGCAGCCTCTCTGTGCCACTTCAGCCAGGCCCTAAGGCTTCCCCAGTGAGATTAAATCTGAATTCTGTGGTCAGCAGCTCTCCACGTCTGCATATCATAGCCAGGCCTCTTCCTCCTCTTCCTCCTCCTCCTTCTCCTCATCTTTTCTTTTTCTTTTTTCCTTATCGATCGTCTTCTCTTCCTCCTTTCTCCTTGTTCTTCTCCTTCTTGCTTATCTATCATCATCATCTCCTTTTTCTTCTAAGGAAACATATTATGCCAAAGACTATCTGTATCTTGTCCAGGATATTGTCCTCATCTGGATATTGTCCAGGTTAGCTCAATCTGAATGTCTTTTTTACCTCATGACTATTCAGAATGCTTTCTTAAATACAGATCCTTTGCAATGACACATCCTAAAGTGAAGCACATTTAAGGAACTCAAGAAATCCATGTAATTACACTTGAAGTTGTATGACTCCTTCAGTACTTGACTTTAAATGCAGCAGAAGGCAGGTCTCTCGGTATGTGTCTCCCTCTCCTGGCAGCTCTCTGTAACTGTTCCTATTTAGTGATTATGTAGCTACCTTTCTGCTTTGCGGGTTGGTGTTTTGTGAATCGTGAAACTATACAAAGTGGAGTCGAAGAGTGAAAACCTGTCACCAATGTGCAAGGATTTTACAAGCACCTTTTAAGTCTCGTGTCACTAGATTCTGTAATGAGGTGTCACAGCTTTGAAAAAAATAAGCACTGTCAAAATTGTATGGTAACTGGGCTCATGAGGCACGTTTACGGTTTCTTTGCTGTTTTAAACTGTAGCATTACAGTACACCAAGCCATAGCCTACTACACAACAAAGCAACAACTCAACACAACAACACAGAAATGACAGGACAAGTTTGTTAGCAAAGCGTACATCCTCCCTCCTCTGTACACACGTTCCTTTTTGTGTAGCTACGTGTCCATTAACTGTGAGGAAGTCAATCCCCAATACACCACTCTTCAACACTTTCTAAAAACCACTGCTTCATAGTACAAATCACTGCTTTGTAATTAAAAATCTAATTATATTTATGACTAGTGAAGGAACTGGAACAAGAAAGAGATGAACTAATATGCACAAAATACCACAATCACAAGTTAGGGCATAGGAGAGAGTTTAACACTGGGTGTGATGAAGCTGCACTGCATCAGAGATAAGTTTTAGTATCACATGATTGTTTTTTGCGAAGGGACAGAAACAGCTTACTGATGGGGATGCCCCCCCCCAGTTTATACACCCCTGACCATGAGGCAAAACAGTTTAAAGATGGAGTGAGATCACAGTTTCTTCATTTGGGACATGTTCTCTCCTTCCTCAGGAGGCTCTGATCCCTTTGCTTGTATGTTACGTCTTTCAAACTGTTCAAAACAAAGCTGTAATGTTAGCAGCAGTAAAGAACGTTCACTGTATTTCTCACTTGGCTTTTCCACCTCCCTCTGTTTGAGTGTGAGTCAGAGTCTTTGAAAGCCATGCTTTCTGAGTCACTCGTATTTACTGGTGATCTCTTCACGGTGTAAGGATCTGGAGGTGGGATGGAATTTTGCATCTGAGGGTGTCAGCATTATTTACTTAGATGTACTAATCAGCAGGCAACTTTCACCTATCACTAGGGTGCAGTATGTTTAAACCTGCCTGTTGCTGAGGTGTAGTTCATTCTGTCGTACGACCGTGCCAGCTGTGGTCCCTCTTCGTCCATGAAGGTAGCCTCAAGCTGTTACGGTGTTGTAGCTTTGGCTAGGATTGCATTATGGGTAAGCCTGCCTCTCCATATGCCCAGAGAAGTTTATCTGCAAACAGATGTGTGCTGGGTTCTGCTCTGAGCTCTGCTGATTCTTCAAGGCTATCAAGCGTATGCGAATTGGATGCTCCAGACGCCAGGATCTTTTCTACTCACACACACAATTTATATGAGGGTGGTGTGTATGATCGGCAGTTCTGCCTCTTTCCGTCTCCCTGCCCAGGTGTGTGCTTCCCGTGCCTGGTGGATGTGGTCCCAGTGAAGAACGAGGAGGGTGCGGTCATCATGTTCATCTTAAACTTCGAGCTGGCAGTGGAGGGAAAGTGCCTGAGGTCGTCTGGGCGATCGCTCAACCACAAGCTTCCCATCCCCTGGTTCTCCTCAGGTATTGCCCCTCCAGGCACTACCCTCACCCTTGTTCAGGCCACTGTACTCTGGGTTTTTACTGTAGTCACAGGAGACATGAGCTTTCAAAAGTCATGGTGGGATTGATTACTCTGTGCTCTCAGTCATGGCCTGACTTATCCTAACAGAAAAGAGGGTAAAACCTGTCGGTGACTGACAGCACATGATAATCCCATTCAGTGTGGGTCTTAAAGCCTCATTGCCCCCATATCGTTTCCTCTGTGTCTGTTATGTAACCTGAAAGCATTTCTATACCAGCATGCCTAAAATTCAATAAAATAGTAATATTACTCCCCAGGGGCCTAGAGAAGGTCAACGAGAGCTTGAGATTAAAACCATTAGTGTGGTTTGCTTGGAGGCACCAAATTGTGCTCTGAGCATCACCGACATGGGGGAGTATAATAAGTTATTAATCTCCATCCATTGACCTTGAACTCTTTAATCATCCATCTTCTAACCACTTATCCTGGTCAGGGTCACCTGGAGCTTATCTCAGGTAGCACAGGGCACAAGGATGGGGTGCAACAGGACAGAATGCTGGTCCATCACATCATTCTTGCACCCACGGACAATTAAGTGACACCAGTTAGCCTAACTACATGTCTTTGGCTGGTGGGAGGAGCCCAGAGTACCTCAAAGAATCCCATGAGATTCAGAAAGTACATGCGACCTCCACACACAGTGCAGAGGTGGGATTTGATCCCCCACCCCTGGAGGTGCAAGACAACAGTGCTGCCCACTGAGTCATTGAACCGCTATTCTCCTTGACATTTGACGTGGAATTTCCCACCACGGGACAAACTTTTTGCATTCTGGGGTTACAGTGCTCACATGGGACTTCTTCAGGTAGCCCACCATGCACCAGTCTGTTTTTCTTGAATTCCCAACTTCTCTGCCTGACTGTCTTTCATTACCTCTAACCCCCCCTCCCAAAGTTCGCCGACGTGGCTTTAGACTGCACCTCCCCCTCCTGCGCTCCCAAAGCTCCAGCAAGCAGTCTCTGCAGCATGACCCGGAAGCAGGACGTGGTCGGGACATCTCCACCCAGCTGATGCACGAGTCACTGTCCCTGGGGGAGCTCCTGTCCGTGCCGGAACCCACTTGCCAAGCCGACCAGGCCTTGCCAACCCTGCCCCTGGCCACTCCTCTGGACCGACACCATCTGCTAGACTGCGAGCCGCCTCCTCCTCTACCCTTACCCCTAACCCTGCCCCTGGCCCTGCCTGTCCCCACGTCCCTCCCCCAGCCCTCCTCCCTCAGCCAGTCCTCCAGCCATTTGCAGTACCTCAACGCTGACGCCTCGCTGTCGAGCTGCAGCTTGGCACGGTCGCGGGACAGCCTCCACAGCCTCCGCCGGGCCTCCTCTGTGGACGACATCGAGACCATGCGTTCCGACTGCGACCGCAAGCTGCGCAGCCGCACTGGAAGCACAGGTGGGCCGGCCGTGACGGGGTCACACTTCACCTAGAACCAGTTAAAAATATCCAAAACCTGTGGCACCCTATGCCAAACAATAAACCTTTGAACAAATAAAGGTCAGAACAAACAACTATATGGTGCTGGGCAACCCAAGGCTTTGAAATCCACTGCAGGAGAGATGATCATGCAACCTCATTCTTTTCAAGATTCAACCCAATGGAACCAACGCAATCCAAAATAGATGTAATCAGTGGGAAATGGGACACTACGTGACACTCGAAACATTCATGGGTCATGAAGCCTCTCAGTTTTTTCATTGCTGACAGCACAATAACATATACCGTATATAATGTATAATTCTCAATATCGAGACCCAACATGTACGTTTTTAGTCCGCATTAATTTGCAGGATCAATAATAAGCCTGTGTCACAAAGGTATATCAGTTGATAGTGTGCAAGTGTCCCATTGCTTCTGTTACAGGTATGATAAACCACAAGACCAACCTGCTGAACTCTACCTCCGACTCGGACCTCACACGTTGCCGCACCCTCAGCACCATCCCCCAGATCACCCTCAACTTCGTGGACTTAAAGCCAGAGCCATTCGTCACCCTGCCGGCAGCGGACAAGGACATCATCGCTCCCTGCAAGCTGATCGATCGCACGCACAACGTCACTGAGAAGGTCACCCAGGTACGTCACCAGGCTAACCTGTGAGGTGGGCCAGAGCAGGTGACCCGTGTCCTTTCCTGGGATGTGACCCCACACCCATAACCAGCAGCAGACACCATTTCTGCTATTGAACACTAGCTGTGAAATGGCTCATTGATCCACCGGGATAAGATACTACTAAATACAACCGATTATGCTTTCCACTTCAGATACCACGTTAGGACTTTGTTTTATTGAGTTCGGGATGACCCCATCGGTGGAGGTATGCCATTTTTACAGGGGAGGCATTTAGTTAATTTCCTGTGAAATCATTGGCTGATTTATTGTAAAGCTAAATCAAGTCCTTGCCATCCATCATGATGCGCACAGTTGAGTGTCAAGACAGCATGGAAGAAATGAAACCGTGGTGGGTGATTTGCTCAAGTAATGAGGTGTGAAAGGGCCCTCATGTGACTCCTTAGACAGATGTTACAGCATAGAATCAAGACTTCCTCCAAGTCTAAGCCCCCACACTGACTCATGCCTGTGAAAACCATTCTTAGAGGGGTGAAGGTTATCCAGCATTTATCTGAGTACTCTAAAAAGCGTGATAGAATAGTAACTTGTTTGACTGTGGTAGTAATGGTTGACTGACAGGTTATATCAGACTGCAATGTTAGTGTGATTTAATCTGTATATTTAATAATCATGACTCATTTCTCTTCATACCTATGTCACACTCGTGAATACATTATTACTGCTGTTACTATTAGTGTTATCGTTATTATTAGTAATGGGACAAATGAGACTTCAAAACTCGTGGTGGGCAGGAGTATACCAAACTACCAATCAATGTTGGCGCTAAATGAAACTTCAAAACCCCTGGTAGGTGGGAGTATCCTGAACTATGGCCAACATTTATTGGTAGAGTATCCTACACTATTAAACATATCACCAACATTTGATTACTTAGTTCAGGATACTCCCACTCACCATGGGTTATGAAGCCTCGTTTTTCCCATCACTAATTATTTGTGTTGGTTTCCTCTTCATGCCACTAGCGAGGCTCATCGGCGCGATGCCATCACCATGGTTTTCCTTGATTGACAGGGCTAGTGGGAAGCAGTCAGCAGAGGCGAGTTGCATATCGATTATGAGGTGGACAAGTTCATGTGACAGCTTGGTGTCGTTCTGAAAGACTGAAGCTGGGGGTGGGCAAAGCGGGAGCGTGTCTAATTTGCTGTAATGTTTTTTGTTGATTTGTTTCAACATTACCAGCTATCACTGGGCAGGCAGACAGGAGATGGATGGATGGATGGATGGATATAATGTGACATTCGTGTGTGAAGTAGTACAGGTTGCATAAAGCAAGTTATCAGGATGTCATCTCAAAAACAAAGCAACCAAAAACAAAGCAACAGAGCCTCAACCTTAAACTGCATTCTATGCATTATAATTGTACAACTCACTTTATATAACATATTAACTGATTGCTTGTAACAATACAGTCTTCTTGTATTAGTTTCTGAAGGTCACAAACCTGTAAAGAGGTTGTCTGAGAAGCTGATTCTCTTGCGGCTGGGTTACCTGGATTTGCCTAGGAGACACTCCGGGCAATTAGCCCCATGTGCTGGTGACCAAACCTGTGCCCAAATGCTGGAAGAGGCACAGGGTCTGATACGCTTTTTGGATCTATAGGTCTGGAGAAGCAGAACCAACCACAGTGACGATGACTCAGGTAAATCACGCTGATGGTGCTGCCAGTAGCTCATGCCCCAGTCAGCATGGGGTTTGAGGTCACATGTGACTTCATAGTTCACCATGGCAGCTGCTGGACCATTGGTTTGGCAGCCTTCGAGCAGGGTTGTGATGATGCGGTTCAGGTCGATATTACTGGACAGTTGGAGAGCTCTCACAATGCACGCCAATGGTCACAATCGATTTTTTTATTCATCGCCTGGTTGTGACTGCGTTTACTGGCTCATGAAAATCTCAGATGGAACATGCAGAGCCAGGCTGTGTTGAGACATCCCCGCAGGTTTAATGCAGCATTTTTTTGCACATTTGTCTTGAAGATTGCAGAACAACCCCAAGCCACTTCATCAAAGGTCAATGGTACTCTCCGATTGGTGGTATGAACCCCTGGCCAATAGGCAAAGATGGTGCTTGGCTTTGTATTACTGCGAAAGTAATAGTTAAAGTGTCTTCCAAACCTAATTTAAGACTAATTTTGCTGCATTACTCTTACTGTGGGTCCTGTGATGGATTTGCATGATGCATCCCTTTCAGGGTGTCCCCTGACTGGCTCACCGTGCATTCTGGGATAGAATCCAGGTTCACTCTAATCCCGTCCTGGATAAGTGTTTATTGAAGATGGATGGATGAAAGGATGGGAACCCTGTCTTTATGACTCATGTTCCTATAAGTATGCTAATCAAACCATCAGAGAAGTTATCCTGTTGCTGAATCTCGCTGAGTTATTGACGTTAGATGGTGAGAGATGAGGAGGTGCAGCGATAGGAGCTGTGAGATGGAGAGGTAGAGGCACTGAGGCAGTGACATGGTCTTCAAAGTCACATCACGTCTGAATGGGGAGGAAGCCCCTCCCGGACCACCATGTACCCATACTAGATCCACTTCACTGCACTGTAACACCCGGGCACTTGACCATACGAATAGAGCCACAGGCAGGCAGTAGCACGAAAATACAGTGGGAGTGAGGGAAACGGCTTCCAGAGATCTACACACCTTGGCAAAGATGGACTGGTCGTCTTGTGGGAGAATTCGCAGTGGACCCTGTACTGGGAAGCTGGAAGCCTATTCCCTCCAGGAGTGGCAAATATTCAAAGGGGATGTAATTTCCCTGCTAATATTTGTTCCCAGATCACCTCTGCATGCAGGTATGTGGTCTCACACGCACAGAAACACACACACATACACGTTTGTATTTCTAATTTTGTGGGTACCTTTAATTCATTACTACGGGCATAACACCAATCCTAACTATGACAATCCTAACACTTACCCAGCCCTAAACTTAACCATGACTAACCTAACAAAATGCAAGATTTTTGGCTCTTTTGGTTTTTTGATTGCATTTGCAGATTTTTTGACATGATAAATATCCCCTCAAGGTAAAACATAACAGGTTTTCATTACCTCCAGGGGACATTATGTTCCCACAACATGATGTACACATCCTCCACACACAGACCCACAAGTATGCAATCACATACACAAACTCTTGCACACAGAGACACACAGAGACCCACAGGCATGTAGTCACTCACACACACACACACACACACACACACACACACACACACACACACACACACACACACACACACACACACACACAGATTACATCAAACTACAGAATTATTTTATTCCACTAATAGAATCTGTCTACCCAGGATGAAATCAGATAACTGCAGAACCCAATGATGAGAGTAACTTGGACACAATCGAGTAAAATCAGTGCGGGAAATTTCAATCAGATGACACTTAGGGCATTCCCAGAAGGTCCAGCTCTTAGCACATGGCTCCTATTTTGGTGCTCTGTCCAGATACTGAATGTTAGCATATGGCTACCACAGGAACAACTGGCCACCATGGGTGTGGCATTTGGGGAAAAGGCCAGGTTATCAAACCCAGCGCGTAAGATTTGAATAAATGTGGTGTAATGTGTGAAATGAGTATGAATTTCACAAATATACCCATGTGCTGTGTTTGGAAGCTCACTAATTAAAATACTGTTACTACTTTTGTTTTTCTCTTAATGATTATGATCACACTTTAGCATTGAATAGAACCGCTCTCCTCGAGCAGGTGATTTGTGATTTTCAAATAAAAGTATTTTTAATTTTTCATTTCATTCTTATTTAAAAATAAGAGGATGCATTGCAAACAAAGGCTGGGCAGATGGCACGTTTCCCGAACTTTCTCAGTCTCTTCAGTCTGTACAGATGACATTTATAACGGTCCATGTTGGAGAGAGTCCTTCCCATGGTCCTTTGGGAATTAGCAGAGCCTCGTCCGCACAGAGCTTTGCTGAGTTTCCCACACTGAGAGCTCCGTATCCCTGGCCGTATACCTGGCGCTGTTAGCGGCTGACGATCCTATCTTGCGATCTGTCGGCCATTCAGTTAAGGTTTCTGCTGGATGCTAATGTTCTGTAAGCAGAGTCTGGATGACTGTTTTTCTAGAGGACCTCTGTCTGCCTTTTCAGCTTGTTTAACAGGTCTGGGGGAAGGTGGTGTCGCGGTCGGTGCAGCGGTGAACTCCACCTGCTGGCAAAATCTTCTTTCTGGAGAGGTCAGCCTTTTGGCCAGGACATCAAGGATGCCACGAGCTTGCATTCTTGAGCCAGGACTCACCATTTAATTGCTTTTCTGAGGAGGAAGTGATCCTGCACCTACCGGTCAAGTTTGGGCAGGGGGCCATTTTTGCTCGGTAATTGCTTTTCCCCGCCTTTGGCGGTGGCAAGTGAGAGGCAGGCAGCTGACGTCACGTGGGGGGGTCAGTGCGGGTGGCAAAGGGGTTCGTCCTCTGACATCATATACTGAGAAGTGATTAGCAGCCGGGGGGAGGGTGAATGGGAGCTGGAGCTATACCCTTCCCTGCCTTCCCACCCACCCTGCCACAGGGCCCTCCCATCCGCCCTGACCTATTTTAACTGCTATTAGCCCATTAATTATGGTGGGCCGGACTGGAGATGGCTCAGCTCAGTGTGTTCCCTCTCATCACGGAGTAGTAATCGAATCTGTTATAAGGCCTGAATATAACTAGTATTGACAAATCAGTAATTGCACCATTATTTACTCCCATGAATGTCCATCGTCAGCAAAATCTTGGCCTGGTATTGTTGTTTTCACTTCCATTTGTCGAACCATTATTTTATTTCCTGTACTTTCTATACAGTTTACTCTCGCATGTTTAACTCCTTGTTGTCCTCTGTACACAATTCTGCCTTCTCACGTTCCTGTTTCTCACTCGTGTGGGTCAGGAGAGCACTGTGCCGTGCTGTGGTTCAGGACCAGTGTACCTTCCCTGTCTGCAGCCGCATCGTTTCGGGGACTTGGTGACAGTGTCCGTTGTCGTTGTTTTGAATGGTGCCACCCAAACCCAGTAAAGGGTGGGACTAATTATGCATAAGGAGAGGACAGGTGCAGAAGAGACCAGGCTTTCTAGATTCAGAGAACCCAGAAGGTTAATCATAATCCTGCCATCTTTCTGTATAAACCGTAATTCCTGTTAACTGTAACATCCAGAACCACGTAACTTCCCCGGGCCTCCTCACCCATGTGTCTATATGTGCATGCGCATCCGGCTAATTTTGCTGCAGCAAAAATTTTACCATCTAAGGAGAGTGTCGTGTAATACCGAGACGTCCACAAATAGCGGATCCCATCAGCACAACTGAGGTTAACTGGATGGAGAAGGATGAGAGCCGTTCAGCCGGCCTGCAGGGGACGGTTTCGTAAGAGATCATTTTCTGCAGGAGATGTTGTTTCACGCCGGGACTTTTCAGGGCCTGAAACAGCCAGAAGTGACAAGTAGACATGCCGGAGACATCGACCACCGCCCAGGCATGGCATGATGTATGTGAAGGAGATTTTGTTGGCCTGATAGCATTACCTCGTCAAGTTCCCATGCATTGGCTCATACATCGCAATAAAGCTGCAGCCAGCGATGTACTAAAATTTGCCAATGGCTCTTTAGCTGCATTCTGGTTTCATCTGTGTGATCAGCTGTGACCCTCTGTAAGCCCCACTGATACCATGCTGTAGAGTTAATGGTATGGAGGCTAGGAAAAACAAAGTCAGTTATGATGGAAAATTATATATTAGTGTTAGCCTGAAAGCACTGGTAACCCCTCTGGAACCTCAGTTCTGTGAGGGGCGGCTTACTTACGTCACAGGGTCGCTAATGCTGTGTGTACCCTAAATGGACAGCAGATCAGATGATGATATGCAGCAATAAAATGTTTTTAATTACTGTAGGCAGAGGCACAAAAATAAATCCGTTCATTTGTCCACTAACACAAATTCAGGCTATTCAAAATAGTGTCCCGTTGCAAATCTGTTATTAAGTATACAGAATATACATCACTGTGCAAAAGTGGTAGGTGGGCAAAATTGTTTAAATAATGTTTTTGTTGGTGTAAGAACTGACTTTACATCCAACCGTATACATACATACATGCATATATATGTATATTAAATATACTAGTAGTGAATCCTTTCCTTCTGAACGCATTTTCAGTGATTTGAACAGAGTTATCATTGCTGAAGCCAGGCTACACAATGGCCATGACTGGGAAGACAATGTTGTGTTTTAATGTCACCTAAACAAAAAAAAAACAAGTTTCTCTCAGTATGTCTGAGCCATTGGTTCTGTTGCTGCTTGACTGTGGGTGTTTGGTATGTACATCGTGCTTCATTGCCGATAAGTGTTTGGGCGTGTCTCAACCCTTGCATCACTACATTTAATGTCCTGTAACTCAGGTCGAGATAGGAGATTATGCACATCTGTGTGATTTACAGCTTGTGTTGCATTTTTTTCTATACCGTTTTTTTGTGATTGCCTGGTCGTGTTCTCAGGAGTACATGTTATTTACTCGTGCTGCATCAAGCATTTATGTTTATGCTACGGTATAAGAATCTCTCTGCCTAGGTACATCCCCCATTGCATTTTCTCTGCATGACAAATGGAAAGGCTGCCAGTAGGGGGTGCTCTCTGGATAGCCACCCCTCGGACCATGCAGTCACCTTTGGTTTCCTTCAGCTGTCCATCCTGGCTGGCAAGTCGCAGCATGGTTCATGGTAAGTGCCTTCGCTGACAGCCCCACTGGGAGCACAGTAGCATATCGGCCAGCTGTAATTAAATCTCCAGGGCAAACTGTGTTCTCGCCTCTGCTGTGGATGGTTCTGCTTGGATCTGTGCTAAATGGGCTGAGCAAACATCTTGCCTGACCTTAACGCAGTCTAAAGGTTACGGGAAAGACATTTTCTTCCTGTGGTGACTTGGAAATAAAGGGTCTTTGTCTTAAAAAAAAACAGTGCTTTTGATTTATATTTGACACAGGAAGAAAAGGCCAGTGCAACAAAAAAAAAATATTGGGCAGAAAATAGAATTTTGGTCATTTAGATTATATTGATAATATTATGAGGTTTCATCAAGGTCAACATCTTCCAGATTGTTTGTACTTCTGTCTGGGTCTTCAGAATTCCCAGTGTTGATCTTGTGATGACTGAGTCCATCTGCCTTGTTGATGGTTGTCCACTTCCTCTTTTCCCTCTAACCTTCCATGTATCGTGGCCTTTTCCAGTGTCCTGACTCCACTCAGAATGTGCCCACAAATAAGCTCAAAGCTTCATTTGCTCTGGAATCTACTTCTCCTGACCGGCTTAGTTGTTGCCCAATTGTCACATCTGAAAAAATTACAAGAAATGTATATTCAAATTAATTAATAACTAATATATTTATTCTAAATGTCATGTTTTAATCACTAAATCTAAAAGCAACATTTTCAGCATTAATCCATTTTTAGAGGCATATGAATGAAAATTATTTGGGATTATAATAGTTTGAGATGCCCAAAAACTGCTAATCAATCTCTACAGCATATTTCATCAGTCTGATGGAGTATAGCAAGGAGGTCCTGTTTGCTATCTTGTCTTTCAGTAGCTTTTTTCAATGTCAAGTACCACATACCCTCGGTGGCCACTTTGTTAGGTACGCCTGCTTGTTAACAGAGACAGCCTGCTTCCCCGAACAGCCAGTCACATGGCTGCAGCTGAATGCACACGGCTCACAGACAAGGCGAGGAAGTTCGGTCGCCATGTGGCTAATCATTAAAATGGCTAATGTGCAGGATGGAAGCAGTTTCAAACGTGGTGTGATGCTTGGTGCAAGACGTGGTGGTTCCTGCATTTCAGCAGCCGCCCTCCCGCAATTTTTACGCATGACGGTGTCTAGAGAATTGTGCAATAAACAAAAATCATCTAGTCAGTAGCAGAACACCTCGTTAAAGAGAGAAATCAGAGGATAGTGGCCAGGCACGTTAAGGTAAAGAGGAAAGCCATAAGTGCAAAAATAAATGAATAAAAAATCTCAGTACATGCAGGAAGTCCTGTTTAAATGCATGATTTGTGTAGCCTTGAAACAGGTCTGAAAGCAACCTTCTATCCAGTATGAACTTGGAATACCAAATACAGTGGTCACTTCTATAATGTAACATTGCTTTTCAAAATGTAGTCTCTTGTCATACCTGTTGTTCTTGGCATCAGTGCTAAAAGTGGTTTTTCATTGTATTTGCTCTAATGTATTTGTAACTATAAAGACCAGAGCTCTCCTTCGAGGGTCATGACCATAGCATGGTGGATGGGTTGGTGCGCCTTAATGACCCACAGAGCTGTGTCATCTGGAGCTTGAACTCCTGGTAGGACCTGGTAGGTTTATAGGAAGAAGAAAAGTGTAAACAAAACAAGAGTACCTACCAGGACACGCCCCTGGAGCAAGGCCTGGGGGTGGTGCTTGGTGGTGAGTGCATGGTAGCTGGTCCACTCACGTAACTTGAAATGACTACATAGAGCTAAGTTGTGGTCTCACCACCTACAAGATGGGAGGTGGTGGTCAGGTGTAGCACCATTTAAACAACAGATGAGTGGGGGGGACCAATACAAATTAGACCTTGGCAGTGGACACTGGCTTTGAGAATGTGGGATATGACCTTGTTGGCAGGGAAGGTGTGTGAACTAGTGCAGGAGACTGAGAGGTATCAGCTAGAGAGAGTCAACCTTACCTCCAGTCACAGCATGAGCTCTGGAACCAGACCTCTTGATTGAGGGCGGAGCTTCTCCTACTCTGAGTTCCCCATAGTGAATGACTTCAGGTGAGTATGAGGATACTGACAAGTCCCAGGTTGACAGCTGTACTGCTGGAGTTTGTTTCCCAGTGCAAAAGCAGACCAATTCTATGTGACTAAGAGTTGCAGAGAGGAAAACTCCCACTGGTATTTGTGCGTATACCCAGAGTGCAATTTGGAGTACCTAGCATTTTTGGAGAAAGTAGGCAAGTTGCTTAAAAGGGTACCACCTATTGATTCTGTGATTCTGCTGGGAGACTTCAAACCTGATGGGAATGATGGGGATACCTGTAGGGGCGTGATAGTGGAAAGCTACCCACTGACCCAATGACGGAATCCAGTCGGGCAGCCATGCTCTTCTGAAGAAATACTCAAACATCAAAATACATCTGACTCCATTTTACTTACATTAAATGATTAAGTTAAAATGTTGTTACAATTGCAATGATTTCTAGTCAATTTAGGGTTGTTCTATTATTTAAGGCTTGTTTTAACTTGCAGCTAACTCTCCTAGGTGTCAGGCCTTGGTGTCAGACAGGGTTTGCTCTTGAGCGATTATTAAGTGAATAACCATAGTGCAATGTGGAAGCAGGATTGTCATTCAGGGACTCAGTGGCTCCTACGAGCTTGATGCATGCTCAGTGTATTTGGTCTGCCTAGCTCAGGGCCTGCTAAGTTTAGTATAACTGACTGATTAAACTCATAGGCTGTGTATAGGCTGAACTGATCCGATCAGGCTAGTTCAGGGACTGGTACACTATGTCCAAATAGCTTACACAGAGGCTGTATGTCGGAATACTAAACTATACTCGGTCAGGGACTGATACGGTGTGTATGAATAGCTTACACAGAGGCTGTATGTCGGAATACTAAACTATACTCAGTCAGGGACTGATACGGTGTGTATGAATAGCTTACACAGAGGCCGTATGTCAGCATGCTGAACT
The DNA here is from genome assembly GCA_009936485.2 of Gymnarchus niloticus. NCBI lineage: Eukaryota > Metazoa > Chordata > Actinopteri > Osteoglossiformes > Gymnarchidae > Gymnarchus > Gymnarchus niloticus. The sequence continues at coordinate 5,072 of JAACJT020000512.1, read as the reverse complement.
ATCCTGGCTCAGGGACTGATATGGTGTGTCTGATCAGTTCAACTCAAAGGATGGTTCTCTTTTTCAGTGTGTCTAGGTTAACGATATGTATGGCGAACTTTGTCAACTCAGAGACTGGTGAGAATCATCCATGTGTTTGATACAGCTCAAGGGCTGTTTAAGTGCAGTGTGCTTGATAGACTCATCACAGAGGCTGTGCTGCAGTGACCACTGTGCATTACAGTGTGGCTGCTCACTTCCAGTTTAACCAACTAATCGCGACCAGGAAGTGCAGTTACATCACCACAAAGAACTCAGCAGAGCTAATGATATCGTACAGCCAAGAATTAAACAGAACATCATTTAGTCACTGGGCAGGCATGCATCAACTGATATCCAATCAAAGTACAGAGCTCAAACATTACACAGCATGCATAAAGCAATACAAAGAATCAAAGTGATACATGCCCAGTGAGTACAAGTGCAAGTTGGCTTCAGACTAATCAGTAAAAGCTTCACATAGTATGTCTGCTAAACGCCGAGACCCTGACAAGAGCCCTGGTTATAGAATGTCTGATCACTGGTGATAACAAATGGCAAGAGTGCAAATCACCCCATACCCTATGATTCAGCATATTTATCCCAATTATGGCTACACAAGGCAATTGGACTACGAACACCATACTATACAGGGTTTTTTTCTACAGAATTTCCCATTATGGCTACACATGGCAAGCATGCCGGGGTCCTGGTTGGAGCACCAGTCCCCCCCCCCACTATCTTGTGCATCTTTCCTTCCTGTGGGCTGCTTCCTGCTCAGTAGGGGGTTGAAATAGGTACACCAGTTGCACCCAAGTGGGTATGTGAACCCAGTCATGCAATAGCCGACTTGGCAATTGCCCTCCTGGGGGGCAAAATAGCTTTAGGCTCATAGAAGCTCATGAAACACAATAGCACAGGTTATGGGGGAGGTCAGCCACCTTGCAGGTGAATGTCCTCTAAAATCTAAACCTTAGTGGAAAGGTGTTATTGGACTTCTGAGAGGAGCAGTAGTATCAAACCGTCACCACTTGGTGGTGAGTTGGATTTGGCGCATGTGGAAGACGCCAGATGAACCAGGATGATCTGAATAGGTTTGCCTGGAACATCTGGCTGATGCTCCTGTCTGAGATGAATTCAACACGTCAGGGACATTGAGCCCGAATGGACAATGTTCAAGCCGTAAGTCATTGTAGTGGTTGCAAAGAAGGCAGTCAGTGTCTGATGTGCCAGTAACCATAGGACCTGATGGTGGACACCTGAGGTGAGGGAAGCTGTTAAGCTGAAGAAGGAGACCTTCAGGGAAAGATATTCTGGCAAACTCAGGAGGGGGAGACAAGACCTTGATCAGGCTCTGTAGAAAAGTGCTGACCAATTCTGGGGGTTAAGCTGTGGAAAGATGGCTTTTCGGAATGTCTCAATCAGGAGGCAGTGCTGGGCACTTCTGGTGGATCAGAGTCTTATTAATGCAGCTGAAGTTGCTTTGGTGCTCAGAGGCCTCAGCCATGGAAAATCTGCAAGTGTATATGAAATCTATCTAGAGATTTTGAAAGCACTGAATGTTGTTTGAGGTTATATAGTTGACATGTCTGTTCAGTTTCAAAGATAAGAACTGCAATACCGAGACATGCAGGCACATAAATATGCATACAGATCTGTGAATTACAACAATAATTGGTAATATTTTAATGACTCAGTTTTGGCTCAGTTACCCTTTATCGCTGTATTTATAAGAGTATTTGCGTGTGTATAAAAGGTCTTGTGCTTTCAGGTTACGTTGCATTCAAAGGGGACAGCTGTCCTGCAGAGTCGACGTTAGCACATTTAGCACTGAACACATGCTTTGGCAGGGGTTTCCCCCAAGTGCAGTTTATAGCTGACTGTGTCAGTGTGTGCTTGGAGCGAGCCTACTGATAAGGAAAAGTACAACTATTTCACACTTGCTCTGTGATTACGATGCACGACTTGGACTTTTTCAAAAGGGTCTTCTTACCCAGTTTTGGTAAAAAGAATGGATTAGATCTGTTCGGAGTGAGAGATGACATGGGTGCTGTTGTCTCGGTTAATTTGCCCCGCTTATCTCCAGAAACAATAGAGGTCTGTATGTCTAGTGCTTTAAAAAGACCTTATTCTCTCATGCGACCAGGTATTCCTTCAGAGCTCCTCAGGGTAAGGGGTCAACTTTGCTCTTTAGTCTAAGTTCTACCCATGGGAGCACTGACCTCTCATCATCTTATTGAGAGTCTGTTTCATGGTGGCCAATGATGCCAGCTGCCTTTCAGCTCACCCGGAGCCTTGTTTCCTGCTTTCGGTGATGCCCCCTGCCCGTCTCTACCTCACTCCATCAGAACAGCATAGGGTCTTAGTAGTCCCCGTCCCATGATTGGTTTGTGGTTATAGTTTCTCCATACCTGGACCAAATGTGTGCTTCCATGTAAGGTGTATCTGCTGGGCCAGCCTCAGTGTGTCAGGCCTTTTCTTCCAGACCAGACCTTTTCCTCCTTACTTGCTCACTCAAGGAGTCCTTGAGTACTCACTCTTCTGTAAGCTCTTTTTGAATCTTGAAGGTTCTTTGTGCTGTTTTAGTGTCAGTAATGCTGCTAATGAGTGAACCTGGTCTCTGGTGCTGAGGGATCCCAGCACATTGATGGCTACCATATTCACATACCCTGTTCATCTGTTGAATTACACACACAACATGAGGGTAGCATGTGGAAGGTATTTAAGACTTTCAGGTGAAGGGAAACCATCCTCTCCCCACATCTTACACAACAAGTGGAATATTACATGAATATACACTATTGTGTATGTTTCACGTTACATAGAGTAGCATGTATGTTGAACATTAAGGAAATATGCAGTAATATGTATGTTGAATGATAGATAAGTATACACCAGTACGTATGTTCAACGTTACATAAATATACCCTAGCATGTGTGTTGAACGTTACATAAACATATAATTCAATGTAAGATTAACATTATATAAACATTAATGGGGTGGCAATAGCTGATAGTGGACATGCTGTCTGTTTCATATATAGAGCAGAGCTAGCTGGGTTATGTTCAACCAAGACCAATTGTGACAGTTATCCAGCATTTCAACTACCCATCCTGATTGTCGACTGACTTTATACTCGTGCGTGATTACACTTTACTCTTTGAAACTTACACAGTATTGGACTGTCACTGCGGCATATGGAAGCTTGAAAGCTGCCAGAGTAACAGCATCCCCAAGAAAACAGGAAAAAAAACTGCACAACTGTCCTGCCTGAATAAGACATCCCGAGAATATACGGACGCGTGAACGCTGACAGCAGGTGGGCAGCTGTCCTAAGGAATTATGAGGCTGTGCAGCGTTTCTGTGATCATATTTTTAAAGAGTAATTGAATTTCATATTTGTGCTACAGTCTAATCCAAAGCAACTTTTGAACATTGACTTTTTTTGTAAGCAACTGAGAGAGACACAGGTTACAACAGCAGTTTGGCTCCTTGAATTCAGCTGCCATACATTTTGGTCACTAGCCCAGAACACCCATCCTCTCATCTTCCCAATGCTTGTTCTATGCAGGGGCTGCCTGGAGCCTATCCCAGACAGTTTGGGGCACCAACCCATCATAGGGCACAGCAACACATTATGGATAATTTTTAAACATCAATCAGCATGTATTTGGACTCCAGAAGGGAACCTGAGTACAAGAGGAAACCCACAAAGAGAACATGCAAACTCCATACACACCAAACCGAGATTAGATTTGAACCCCCTCAACCCTGAGAGGTGTGAAGAAACAACACTAGCCACCTTCACCCCTACCGCAGAACCTGTTGTGCACAAGCAATTGACTTTACCTTTGGGTATCAAGAACTTAGGTGTTGACTCGGGCCCCTCCTAAAACTCGGAAACACAAGGCATTCAGATGGCGAGGCATTTAGAAAGCAGCCAAACATGATGTCCGTATTATGGTGGGCTATGGCTGGGTGACTTTACCAGGAAAATGCATAACGCCTCTTTACTGCAAAGTGGAATCACGTCTTAGTCGAGAGGAATTGCAGCTGTTGGTAGGATGAATGCTCCTGTTTGTTCTTGGCAGTTGACCCAATGGTAACACATGACATTACTGTTACTTTCAAAGTCCAAATAAAGAAAGAGCAAGAGGTGGCTTCACAATCACAGTGATAGCTGATAGGAACTACACTGAAAACTCCATGGATATTTTAAGAGTCTTCGTGATTTTGAAAGTGTGATCAAAGTGTGACCTTTCCAAAATGGTACATTTTTATTTCAGATATTAGGAATAAGTACTCAAAACTTTAGTCCATGCCTGCAAAAGTCATAATAATGAAATGAAATAAGATTCAGGTGATTATTTCTAAACCATATTGACTCAAAAGTGATGTGATTTACTGCTAACTGTACAATGAGATCAGTCCAATTCTTGTACTCAGTCATTAATATGGCTCACCTCTTAGCCTCAACCTACAAGATCTGGAAATTGCCTGGCCTTTTGACGTTAAGATCATGATCATTTTCTTTCGGCTGCTCCCATCAGGGGTCGCCACAGCGGATCAACCTTCTCCATCTCCTCCTGTCCTCTGCATCCCGCTCTGTCACACCCACCAACTGCATGTCCTCTCTCACTACATCCATAAATCTCCTCTTTGGCCTTACTCTTTTCCTCTTGCCTGGCAGTTCCATCCTCAGCATCCTTCTACCAATATACCCAGCATCTCTTCTCTGCACATGTCGAAACCAATGCAATCTCACCTCTCTGACTTTGTCTCCAAACCATCCAACCTGGACTGACCCTCTAATATACTCATCCCTTATCTTGTCCATCCTCGTCACACCCGATGCAAATCTTAACATCTTTAACTCTGCCACCTCCAGTTCTGCCTCCTGTCCTTTCGTCAGTGCCACCATCTCCAGCTCATATAACATAACTGGCCTCATTATCATCTTGTACACCTTCCCTTTGACTCTAACTGGTACCTGTCTGTCACAAATCACTCCTGACACTCTTCTCCACCCACTCCACCCTGCCTGCACTCTCTT
>JAACJT020000511.1:0-19237 GCA_009936485.2 Gymnarchus niloticus | reverse complement strand
TTCCTTGCCACTGTCACCTTTGGCTTACTCTCTGAGGACTGTGGGCCCGGGACTATGTAAAGCGCTTTGTGACCGCGGTTCGTGTTAAAAGCGCTATATAAATAAAATTGAATTGAATTGAATTGAAATTTAGCCCCTTAAAAACATCCTTATATGTCTCTGCAAAGCCCTAATGGGAAGGTTATGTAAGGGATTTTGGAGTCATAACAAATGCAAAAAAATGCCACAGCGTGTAGTTAAATAAATGTGTAAGCTATACTGCATTGTCTAAAAGCCTCTGACCACTGCCTTTCGCATCAACTTTCCCTACACCATTTCTCCACACCAGGTGTGTAGGTTTGGTGCGAAAGTTGATAGAGAACCAAAACAATTGAAAATAATTGCTTCAGTTTTCCATGTGTAAAAGTGGATAGGGATATTTTCAGCTTTCCAAAAAGCTGGTCAGGGCATGTCCCAACTACCCCTACCTACATCTACGTGGTGCTCCACAGCTGACAAAGGTCTCAGTGTGGTTATCGGCATCAAAGATAATGGATGACTCAATATAGTTGTTGGCTACACTTAGACACTATTTTAGTTCTACAGTCTGGCATTTCAGGTTGCCACAATAACTTTCCTAACCATTAAGTGCAGGCAATTTTGCAATCCAGCTATAATATTTGATGTGTCATTGTAGTTCTTCATTTTTTGGACATAGGAAAACATCAGCAATCATCAAGTGAAGCATTAAAATATTGTACATTAAAATGAAATTCATTTACAGGATTAAATAACTATGAAATAGTTCCATAGTTGTTTCTATCTAGTAATATGAAAACTGGGCTTAATAATGTGAACTTGTGAAGTGTGTTGCTGCAAAGTTAGAATTGTTGCTATAGAACTGAGCTCACATCTTCTGCCTACAAAACAGCTTTACTCTGCTGTTTGTGCTGATGTTCATTTTTTGGGTTTGTTAATACATTATCAGGCCCCTGGACTGTTTACTTCCATAGCAACCCACAAAAGGCTGTGAAGGGAGTAAGCTTTCCTTTTCCTAAAAAGATTGATGCCCTCAGTAACTCATTTACAGTGAAAGGAAAATAAAGATGTTTATACGCATATGGTATACATGTATGGTATATTTGCACACATGTACAGATGTGTGTGCAGGAGTTGAACATGCATGTTGCTTTTCCTGTAAAAACGTTATATACTATACAGTTATTACAAAAACACAAAGTAGCTGTGTTACTTAGCAACCAGTGCTATTAGTACTGTATCTCCGCGTCTGTCACTGATATGGCTGAATTCTCCGTGGCATTCCGTCCTCACAGGCCTATACCACACTCCTGCACATGGACCACACTCTTTCTTCCAACCACCTCGTTGATGTGAGCACCAAATAGCCCTACCAACTACAAGTCAAGATTTAGAGATCTAGGGCTGCTATCCAGCTACCCAAACTTGCTTGAGAGACTCCTTCTCCTCATTTTCAGAAACCCGTGCCTTGAATTTCATTTAGTAGACTCGTGTTAGTCAGCGAATGAAACAAACAACAAAGAAATGCAAACTCATATTTCATTAAAACATTATGTCAACCATGCAGGTTTACAAGTGGGCAGAAAAAAAACAGAGTTGTTTTTCAAGTTTTTATTTACTCATTTTTACCCTTTAACCTCTTTATTTTGTACGTATTCTATTATTGTACATTAAATTATCTGTTCTAAATCTTACATGCCAGGCATGCAAGGTAAATAGTTATGTTTGCAACACCAGCAACCTCCCACCAGCTAACGTGCACTTGCCTTTCACACTGGAATTTAGGCCGTAGGCTGGTTAATTTAATCACGGGCAAATGGCAGAAACACCTCATGGCACCAAAGAATTCACTTACCTAGAGAAACCTCTGTGAATTTTAATTGTAAATGTAATGGATGCCTCTGGGGACACAGCTGAGATGAATCATAAGGACCGGGCAGCCCTCATCTCTCATTTCACCCTTGGACTGTAGCCTCTCGTCCACTCCATATTTAGAAGCTTGTTTGGAAAGCAACCACCCACGGTACAGTTGAAACTCAATCACGTACAAATATAGCAGCACCGTGTATCTGCCCAGCTGGTACTGATGCACAGAGTTCAGAAAATGCACAATAATAGCAACTTGGTTAACATTTACGAAGAATATTGGCTACAGATAAGGATGGGGGGACCTGGCTTCTGCAATAATGTGCTTTTCTGGGCGAGTCAGGTGAGTCTGTGATATTCCGTTAGCTAGTGTGCCAGCTGTAATCCCTTGGAATCATAGACTGTTTATGCAGATGTTGAGAAAGAAAGAATTACAAGGAAAGGAGAGTTGATTGTGGAAATGTAAGCGTGTGTTATTCTTTTAAATAGTAACATTTTACCACTGAAATACCGTTCCACCTCAGTCTCTCTAAACTGTTTACCAATGGAGCAGGGCATGTGAACGGATCAGGAGCGGAAGGACTTTGGCCGGAGTGTGGAGCTGCATATTTGAAAATAAAAAACTAGAGCATCACCTTATCTCCCGCGCCATCTCGCTCCACATTCACATACCAGTGTGGTACCGGACCCGCTCACACCATATGTCTGAAGCATGACTCACCCAGAAGGCTTCTGTGTATTATTAGGCTAATTGTTGAGCCAGAGCCACACCCATATGTTAGGAGCTTAAAGATGGAGTTTACCATGTACTTTAAAAAGGAGGCTGAGAGGTCATACAGGTGTACTATACCTGTAAAATCAAGAAAAAGAATATGGTGACATTGTTTCAGTCAGTAAAGATTCATTATGGAATCTAAAAAGACGTCTTTCCCAGAACACTCTGTGAAGAAGTCAACAGGTGAACAAGTTATAGTTAAACGGTTTTAAGTATAAAATGATTATAGTCTAGCCTAATATAACCTTGTATAAAATGAGTTTTACTTTTTAAAATACTATTTGTATTTTATAGAGCGAATGGCACAGCAGCAAGAGAAAACGAGTGGCGAATTCAAAAGTTTCTTCACTGTGCGAAAAAGCCCAACCATGACAGGGGAAAAAAAAAAAGGAATTAGACCAAGCATTTTTTAAAATGATTTACGTGGACTACGAGCCGCTAAGTAAAGGAGAACGTGAAGGGATGCGACATTTTGCCAGTGTGGCCAAACCTGCTCCCCCCCCCCCACTGCAACACTGTCTGGGATACAGAAACCAAGCTGTGAAACCTGCTGTAAAAAGGTGTAGGATTTGTTCTATCAGCTGACATTTGGACCGGTACAAGAGGTCACAGCTTCCTTGGCATTGTGGCCAGTGTCACTGATGGGACCTTCCATGGGCATACGCTGTTGTAAGGCTGTGAGCACACACAGGGGCAGCATACCAGAGGTCGCATTTACCAAAAGTATGAAAGTGTACTGAAAAATTGGAATGTGTAATGGTGTGTGATTTGGGCAGTGACTGACAGTGCCAGCAACATGATGAAGGCATTTAACCTCCTCCCTGGCATTGGAGAAAAGGATAATGATATGACCGCGGGTGCCAGCAGTGACAGCACTGAACATGAGGAAGAGGAGGATGAGGGACCACCCGCGCTCTCATAGATCCAAGTGGAAGAGATAACCACTAGTGTACAAACTACGATAAACCAGCGTTTTACTGTGTCAAATTTACATCTGCGATGCCCCATTCACATGCTTCAACTGGCGATCAAAGACGCAATTAACGAGCATGACAACATTAATCACCTGTTACTGAAAGTGGTGCACTTGGTGAAAACTATGCGTAAAAGCACTCTGGACACAGAGGAAACCAACCGATTGTGAGTACGCCCCACAACTGCTTGCATGACACGATGGGGCAGCTAACCGCAGATGATTCAATCAGTCCTCCGGCCGTTCCAAAAAGACCCGTTATGGTAAAACAAACTCAGTTCTAATGTTGCCACCTTGTCAATGTATTGGCACCACCGGCAGACCTCACAGACAAAATGCAGAAGGAGCTGGGAAACCTAAGGATGATCCTGCCTACTGTCATGGAAACAGAAATCAAATCCCTGCTTACCCATGACACTGCACTTCCAATGGGCATCACTGATTTCGCAGAAACACTGGCCAGCAATGTGTCAACTCACTATGGAAGATACTACACTGATAAACACCTCATCTTAGCATCATTGTTAGAGCCCTGTTTCAAGACAGTGCCGATAATCCGAGATGAGTCTTTATGCAAAAGACTCGGAGAAATCTGTTACCTCCTTATCGAAAAAACTGAGGTATTTGATGCCACTGGGACACCTGAGACCGACACCCCACCTACTGCTTCCCCAGATTTTCAGCCTGAGCCAAAAAGAGCCTGGCTGTTCAGATGGTATTTCGGCGAGCAGCAGTGCTTACCTAGAGATGTAAAAGGTGAAGTCAAAAAGCACCTGTCCTCCCCGAGACAGAACCTGGACACAGATATCATTCAATTTAGGAAAGAAAACTCTGCATCCTTTCCATGCCTGGCTAAAGCAGCTTGCACAGTGTTCAGCAACTCAGATAGCTCTGCAAGTACTGAAAGGGTGTTCTCTGCTCCCGGCCTGCTATCAAGACACCACTGCATCAGCCTAAAGCCTCAGCTGACTTCCATGCATGATTTTGGGGTTTAATCACTCGGTCACTCTAAATTCAGTGTAATACCATTTGGCTTCTATTTAATTTAATTTAATTTAATTTAATTTTTTTAACGGATCCTACTAGAATTTAAGCTATTCCGTCTTAGTTTTGATCGCTACAGCTTAATCACTCATCACTCCCTGCTTTGAAACATACTCAGTAACCATTTTAAAAATTAAATAATTTGCAACAATGACAAAAAAAGTCAAGCAGGTAATTGAAAAGGAAGATCATTTTAAGTATAACTTAGCGACAACACACTTATTACAATTAACTGATATATAGTCATATCTTTTCATAAGCTATACCATGTTACCTAACGGATTATGGTCTCTTGAAAATTGGAATGTTCTAACAAACACGCTGAACATCTTGAGGATGTCTTGTAATTCAAGAACACATAGATAGATTAAGCTGTCAGGAGGTATCTGCAGGAGGCTGTAGTTAGGCTCTCATAAAAAATACTTAAAAGGCAGAGCTTCCCTAAAAAAACTGAAATAAATACGATTATTCAACAGATTCCATTACTTTAGCCATCTTATTTTTTCTTCATCTACTTGTGCTGTGAGATACTTAAGCTTAACTTTGTAAAGTGACTTCCTCATGGGAACAACCCACATTGGCTCCACCAGGATTTGATTTTGCAGCATGCTAATCAAACTCAGTTCCTTAATCATGGTAATCGTTCAGTTTTCTACTTGTCTTTCTGCTTAGACCAGCTCTTGGGTCCCTACTATCTATGGTGGGGGACTCAGGTCTTACTCTGCACGATGCTATGACATAGATGACTGCTACTCCGTGATTTACTCAATGCACCATGCGGCTGTGCTGCTGTGAACAACGTGGGCCAGTAATGGCGTGTTTTCCATCGCCGCCAGACTGGCCAATTCGCTGGCTGCTTCTCCACTGAGAGGAAGCGGCTCTCATTTTTTATTCATGTCTTCCCCCATCTTTTTTCATCCCCGCCGAGCACATATCTGAGCGATGATTTGGCACATTCCTCCACCTGGGCCTGTGGCTGTCCTACTGCAGAGTATGTTCCACTCTCCGAGAGCCAGTAGAGGCTCTGTAGACCTCCGTCGAGAGACTCCCTCAAGCCCTCAATAAATCTCAGCCGGGAACTTTTCTCCTTTTTCCTTTATTCACGAGATATGAGGCATGCACGTTAAAACTGGGCATTCCTTCAAACATATCAAGGTGCCTTTCCTCAAAGCTGAAAATATGGAATAAGCGGAGAAGATGACTACCACATGCATATCTGATGGAGACAGAGGCCCTTGCATAGCAGCAAATACTATTAAGCCCTGCCACACTGCATGGTCTGTGAGGAACGTCTCAATAACAGCACACATCTCAGGAAGAAAGAGAATAACCTAGATGTGAGGAAGGCAATGTGAACAAAAATACCAATCAGCTGCTGTGAACATCATTCTGAAGCAGCTTAAATACAGGGACCTTAAATCCTTAGCAGCACAAATGCAGTAATGAACAACGAAACGAAAGTTTAATTCAGCCTAATGTCATGGGAGAATTTACAGTGTACATCATATACCATGTCTAAATTGCTGTTGGGCCCTTGAGCAAGACACTTAAACCCAAACCTGCTCCAGGAGCATCAGATAAATGGCTGACCCCCCACTCTGACCCCAAGCTTGCCCTCATGAAGAATATGATGGGATATGTGAAAAACACATTCAAAAGTATTATATGAATGGTACAGTTATCAAAAATGATCATTTCTATAAAGTACAAGATGTTATCTTTAAATTTCTGTCTAGTCAACCTATCATAGTATACCTTTTTCTTTACAAAGTTTCTCTTTGTGTGGATTCAGTTCAGAAAGACATAATTGTACTGTGTACATAAACAGCATATTACCTTAACAAAACAAAATACCCCAGTTTATCCTTTTGAAATGTACAATAGTGGAAGGACAGATACAACCAAATTTATATCAGTCACAGAAATAGTCACTCAGTCTCTTGAGTCACGCTCAGGTGGATGCTTTAGCTTTGGATGTCACTCACAGGGGTGGAAGGGTAATTAATGATAGATAGATAGATAGATAGATAGATAGATAGATAGATAGATAGATAGATATGTAAACACACCCACACACTTAAACATACAAACATGCATATGCTACATGCACAACACATACATATAAATTAAAATCAACAACCACATTGGCACCCCTAAAATCTCTGGCATAGATGCAACCACACACCCACATATACACAAGAAGAAAAAAAAAAACCTTGAAAGAAGGCACAGTTATACATCGACCATGCCAAAAAATGTAGACTTGTGCGACTGGATGAGAGGTAAGAAACGATAAAAGCGCTAGTTCCGTTATTTATGACGGCTCGAGGAGTTAAGCTGACCCAGGAGGAGGCGGTCCCAAGTGCTCTCCAGACGGCCTGCCGGCGATGACAGGCCCGTCCACTCCACATTCCCCGCCGACGGCACTCCTCGCTGACACACTGGTGCAGTGGCCAGCAGCCTCACCTCTTCCCTCACTGCTGGATCATTCCAGGGATGGCGAGTTAGAAGCTCCCAGACTGACAGACTTATGACCCAGGAAAGCCGAACTGGGGCCAGATTGGAGCTGCATCCCATTCCCGTGGTGGGCATCCACCTTAGGAGATGCCAGATTTCCGTCCACAACCTTCAGCTGAAGTCACATCCCTGCCTTGCATGAGCCCAGCCTCCACACTGCCTGTCCATGCAGCCGTTCACCCTACAGTCCCCCTGCACATGACCTCAGCAGGGCATTGAGGGCCAGAATTTACCTGCTTGTGTTGGGCTAGCTGACAAAATGCCTCCAGTGCAAATTCCTCGGTCAACCTCCCGGAGGAGACCAAGAGAAGGGCTCCAGGCTTTTGCTCCAGGCTTTTCCAGAACAAGGCAGACCAAGCTGCAGTGTAGGAATCAGATAAGCAGATTGTCAATCAAGAGATGCATGCAGTGACCTAGATATTAGTATTGTTTCCACACACGAAACATCCAAATTCCACACACAAATTATATAAGCCATGCAAATACGTCAATGCATAATAAAGTCAAGTTCCACACAGGGTCAAATGCAGTGACATTATCAGTGGTGTTTGTATGAGAAGGAAAGATTATAAGGAGTTATGGGACAAATGAGGTTTCAAAACTAGTGATGGGTGGGAGTATCTCAGACAAACCCATCAATGCTGGTGCTAAATGAGGCTTCAAAACCCATGGTGGGTGGGGGTATCCCAAACTAACCAACTAATGGGTTATGAAGCCTCATTTGTCCCATCACTAGTCATAGGTACATTTTCATCGTCCCTGGATAGAGGCAGTAGTGATACTTTATTTTTCAAATGAAGCATCTCCAACATTTACATAATTAACATTCTTGTCACAGGTCTGGATCCTAAATCATTGCACTATCCTTTTTCATTATTTAGTGGTTTTCATGACATTCTTAAGCAAGTGCAGTAATTACACGCCTGTTACACAGGTTTCCACCTGCAGTGCAAAGACTGATATGTGATATCAGGTTAGGCTGATATGTGTCTCAAAATTGCCAATAGATTACGATCGTGTGTGCATGTATGTACCATGTGATGGACTGGCATCACATCCGTGATGTACCCCACATCAGTGTGCCCTGGAATATGCTTGGGGCCCCCACTGATCCTGAAAGCAATTCAAAGATAAATGGATTGATGGTATTTTACTGAAACAATGCAGTAGAAGTATGCCATCTTTTTTTTTGGAAAGTAACAGCCTTTTAGCTAGAAATCCTGATCTCCAATCACAAGCTTCTGCCCCTCCTCCTAATCTGATTTTTCTCCACATATATTCAGGCACCTAGACTCATGAACAAACAAGCATGCAAAATGTACAGGTAATGCACAAGTCAGTCTGCAGCCCTTTTCTTAAAAATAATGGCTGTAGCTAAGAGGGGTCAGGACCATGTCTTCTGCATAAGTTGGAACTTGATGAAGAACCAAGATGGTGGGAGGGAGATTAGCGAAGCTCTTGGAACATCACAGTATGGTGAGTGTGAAACGCCAAACTTGAGCCTGGTTAGGTGCTATACTTCATTAAGTTCAGTTTAACCGCCACATAATTTCTTGGGGAAAGAGTTCCGAGTAGGTTGTTGCTGTCCCGCAGCACCTTACCTGCAAACCCAGGGTCTCTGAGTGCTGAAAGTGCATGGCTAATCCCCAGTGACACATCCACGGTGACATCTCATCAGCCATAGCTTCACATCTGGCCCTGGGAGGAGATGCAGGTCATAGTCCTGAATCAGACTGTCCTTTATCATGATTTACATGCTGTGACTGACAATCAGAGACCAGCTAGTTGTGGGGGAGGGGGGGGGGACACCTTAGAATTGTTGCTATTTAACTTAGTTCTGCCTCACTGGATATTCTACCTGATTCCTCAGACCTGGAAAGCGGTTGATGCAAACACATTACCTTGTATATAAAAAAAAATCCCCCCCGTATCCTCTGTCATACCACAGAGGAGGTCATTCCCACTAAAGACACTCGTTACTGAGGTCTAACCTCTATGACTCATAAATACGTATAACACAGGTACATACATGAACAGTACAAAAAACAATGGAATTAGCATGCTGAAATAACAAGGACAGAACTGCTGGAATATGAGAATGGGGAGAAGACGTATACTCCTGACATTGGGGGAGGGTTTTACAGGGCAGGAAAAAAATACTATAAGGGAGGTGTTGAGGAAGAGCAGAGATTAGAGGTATGAAGGGAAACACATTTTAAAGCCATGACACCTTCTATATTCCACACTGATGTCACAGAGTAGGCTGCAGGCCCACATTACTCAAAGGAAATATATTTAAATATCCAGTCTGTTGCTTTCCAGGAATACGGGTGTAGATGTTGACATGATCCAGACTCATCTGTGGTCCAAAAGCAAGCCTGCAGAAAACATCTGGGAGAGGGATTGATCTGGATGTGCGCTGCACTAATGAGGAATTGGCATTTGCGTCAGTGAGAAGCTGGACTTCGATAGATGAATAAAAAACAGACAGCCAGGCAGACAGACAGACAGGCAGGCAAGCAGACAAGCAGACAGACAGGCAAACAGAAGAAAAAAGATAGATAGATGGATGGATGGATCTAACCAGAGGGTGGCATGGTGGCTCAGTGGATAGCATCGTAGCCTCAAGCTACCTGTACCGGGGGTTTGAATCTCATCTCCATTCTGTGAGTGTGAAGTTTGCATATTCTCACCCTGAGGTTTTCAGGTTTCCTCCCACAATCCACTAACATGCAGTTAGGTAGCACTGGTGTCTCTAAACTGCCCATACAGTATTTGTGTATGTGCCCTGCAATGGACTGCCGTCCTGCCTTTGGCTGGGGTTGCCTGGGATAGAATCCCTCTACCCAATGAACAGAGGATCTAGCAAAACAGGTCTAATTTCCATGGCTATTTACAATGCACATTGATCACATGGGCCGTGACTCTGGAAGAAACTGACACAGTGAGAGCGTCACCATAATTCCACATGGGAGAACTACCAGTCTGCCCTGGAGAACAAACAGCAAGACGATTTTTTTTATTTATTCCTCTTTAAGTGGCCCAGAAGTGCACATCTCAGCAACACCATCAAGGCATCCAAACAGGCCCAGTCCACAGGCTCAGACTCGCCAACCTGATGACAGCAGTCCACCCTCTCTGCCAGGGCTCCCTCCCACGCTGCGAGCAACGCGGTCCAGCCGAGACACTCTCGGAGCAGCCGGGGAGTAAATCACGTGAGCCAAGAGAAAACAGCGAGGCAGCTGCATGTGACAGGTGGGGGGGCACAGCCACTCTTCCCAGCATCGCTCATCTCAGGGGGCAGCTTCTTCTTTAACATGGAGGCTGGGGAGGGGGGTCTGGGACATAATAGAAGTGCAGACAGGAGAACCAGGGTGTTTCTGCCAGCCATGGGTCTGAGAATATTAAGCCTGTTACTGGTACAGTGGGATCTGGGACACGCTCCATATCTTTAAGGTATGAGTCTGGAAATGTGGTAAGGGAAAGGAAGCTTTTCTCTCTAATTTGCTATGCATCCAAACAAATTAATTTTGCATCAAATTATATGGATTTGAACTGTCCAGTGCTGGCCAGAGGAGGATGGGCTTTCCCGTTAAGTCTGGTTCCTCACATGGTTTCTTCCTCCTGAAGGAGTTTTTTCCTTGCCACGGCTGCCCTTGGCTTACCCTCTGGGGACCTTTATTCTGGGACTGTAAAGCGCTATATAAATACAACTGAATTGAACTGAATCATCCCAGATGTTCTTGGTAACAAACGGTGACCCCAGAGCAAATAAAATGGAACCTTTATTTGCGAGCTGCCAATTCAAATGTCTCTTCTCAGCGAGGTGGACCATTCACGTGTCAGTCACTCATTAAATCACCCTGAGCATCTCAAAGCCGAAAGACAGCTGAATCGGATACCTCTTACCTAGAGCCAGGTTCTTAGCACCTAACAGCAACAGACAAAACTACTGCCAAAGGTACTGTCCACTGAGAAAGTCTGTCCTGGATTAGCACAACTCCCAGATGACCTGACAGATGGTTTCAGAAAGACTAAAAAGGAGGGTCATGCACAGCGAGGCAGACACACAGACATATACAGATGCAGTCTGTGTATGGGTAGTACTGTCCAAGAGTACTGGGTATACAACGAAGAATCATGTTCACATTATTGTAAGACCATGACTTCGTGTCACTGCAGAATTTACGGTTACCAGCCAACATACCCATGCACTTGTGGAGCTCAACTACAGCCACCTCGTTTAGCGAATCAATACCTCATGAATTGAATTAACTATGTAAGAGAGCTGGTGGTGAAAAGTCAAAAATATGTGGCATGAATGGGGTGCTTTCAAGCAGAGGTTTTCGGACAAAAGTTACGTTGTTCAAGCCGCCCAACAGGATACCAGCAATGTCTCGGAGAACAGAAGAAAATAATTTTACTTCTTTTAGTATTACGGTTTATTTGTATATATTCTAATGTTGAACTGGTTTTTTTGAGCAAATATACAATTACTCTCCAGATAAATGGCCTTAAACATTTTCTCGCCCTGCCTAAGACTTTTGCACAGTACTGCAGATAAACACACATGATATACACAGGTCCTTATGGCAACCTGACATGCATGGTCCTGGTTTTCGGTATGACACAGACATAGGGTCATGTTTTAATGTGCTTGATGATTTAATGTCTGCCACGTGTAGCTAATATAAATCCTAGACTATTCACCTTTCTTTAAAAACAGACATAGACACTTTACCCTCCAGACATGTGCATCTTAGTTCCTTCTTTGGTCACCCATATGGGCCCTCTGCGTTAGCTCTCTCCTGAACCTGCCTCATTCCTAATTAGGGAGTAAGCTGCTCCGTTTCCCAGAGCCTTTTCCCAGATGGCGCCGTTCTCCACATGTCCTGCGCAAAGGCAGCGGTGCTCACAAGCACCTATAAAGCAGGGATGGACAGCCAACATCAGTCATGGGTGACGTAAACGGAAGCTGTGAAAGCGGCAGACACGGTGTGTAGATGATCCTGCTTTCGTTTTACAGGAATTTTTACAAGGCTTTACACAATCAAATAGAACAGAATGTCACTCACATAAAGCATGCGCACACACTGCAAAGAGCTCTAACTCTTCAAGACATGACAGGGCTAAATGTAAAGTTACCCTAGGGGCAGTAAGGATTAATGTGAGCAGAGATCCCTGTCAGATCAGCAGTGTTTTGCTGCTTCTGTGCACTCACGAGGGACCTGCTGTCTACATATTGGTACAGCACTTGTCTTGCTCACTCTCTACCGCTCAGGTCTCTTGAGATGCAATGTGTTTCTGCTGCTCCCTGCTGGCCGATATTGGTACTGCATCTGCTCAAAAAAAAAACAGGAAGGACGGCATCAAAATGGATTTTTAGAGCTTGCCAGTAAACACTGACTGAGAACTTTATATCAGTATTCCAAACCGGTAGTGTGTGATGGTGTGCTTGTGTGTTAGCATGAGCATGTCAGCTTAACTGTTTTAAAAATGGTCTTGAGTTGCATAGGCAAAACACAGTTTTTGTTGCCTTGTCTGAAAAGATGCCAGTGATACTATCTATCCATGTCAAAGTATGCACCTAACATGCCATTAATAATACAAGAGTCATACAATGAGTAGTTAACAGTCTAAGATAGTTTACTCAGAGGCTCAAGATTAAATAAATGAGGAAAATGAGACAGTCTTACCAGGCTAACTGTAGCATCTCCCAACCAAAAGGCTCCCCGCACTTTTATAGTCCTGATACATCATCCATCATGTGACATCATACTTTCAACCATTTACATTAAGCAAATGATGCTGTAACCAATCAGAGAAGAGAAAGCTGGTGTGGGCACCAGGGGTCCACCTGACCCAGCACCTGCCTGTATAAGGTAGAGGTTTACAGACGTCAGTGACCTTGCTGATCAGCACAAAGAAGGTTCTTAGGCCCCCTTCTCAGACTCTGCTTTCTCCAAATCTCAGTCAGACTCACAGCTGAGGAATTATAAAGTAGGATAAGGAGTAAACTAGAGAAACAGGAAATGCTGTGATGATCCATCACACACTTTTGTGATCTGGGTCCAAGAAACACTCTTTAACTTATGGCCTAATTGTACCATGTAACCTATTGCTTAATTTTAATTAATTCTTGTCATGTGCAGATCATCCTGAATAACGGTTATTCACAATTAATCACAGTCACTTACTAACAATGTCAAGATCAGTCATGAACCCCTAAATTACGATTTGTTGTAAAGATTATTAATATTTGCTTTGCTAAGGGCTCTCTGCATTGTTCAGTCTTTTTCAGACAAGATGGGATTGGCCACCCTATGTTAACCTCCCTTTCTTGGTCAAGGTCAAATTTTGGCTACCACTTTCCTGTTTTCAGTTTGTCAAAGTTGTTCTGCTCCCACCTGGGCCGTTTTGGGTGATACCTGTTTTATGTGTGCTCTTTGTCCAATATTTGAGTAAACAGAACAGGTTGTATAAAGTTCCATGAGTTGGGAACAATAGTATCTGGAAATTTTGATCCTGTGGCTTTGGTTACTGCATCAAGGGATCCTGATGTAGCAAACAGCTTGAACTTGAACCTGTCCTGTCTGCTGTGGACCAGAGGAGGATGGGCTTCCCCCTTGAGTCCGGTTTCTCCCAAGGTTCCTCTTTCTGAGGGAGTTTTTCCCTTCCCACTGTTGCCCTTGACTTACTCTCTGGGGACCTTTGGCTCAGTACTATGTAAAACACTTAGTGACAATATTCTTTGTTAAAGGTGCTATATAAATAAAATTGGGCTGACTTTACTACATTCGTGCAGTCTACTAAAGGGTGTTACACCGGACTGACAATGATGAGGGTTAATCCTCCATTCCGGATCATTTTACTCATAGTTTTAGTGGGGTTGTGCTGTCTGTTTAGATTTGGTTAGTATCCGACGACATGAAGAAAAATAGCCAACTAAAAAATCCAAAATGTTAAAGTAGTTAAGATAAGTAACATACTTGCATGAGACAAAGATATTTAGGAAATGAACCTTCTATTCCCTTTGTTAATTGCTGATTTATAACAAATTGAAAGAATAACTAAAAATAATATATAAATAACAAATAAAGAGAATTTATATTGTAGACTGATCAAATTTGTTGTAACTGAAGGCAAGAAAATTCTCTTGCTATCTGATGAAGGACAAGATCCCCTGACATTTATCCACGATACATCAGCTGAAACCACCACATTTCAACATGAGGTAAAATGGATGCTGTGTGTGATCCATCCTACTCAATGATCTACTCATGATATCCTCATGGTCATCCGTGCTCTTGGTTATGTAGGCAGTGGCCTTGGTGTATCTTGTTTCCCTGATTAAGGGTGTCTGGGCAACACAAGGCTCCCTGATAAGGAGACTGCACGACAGAGGCTGAAGCTGACGATCATGAAGATTGATCAGACGTTTTCTGACAAACTTCCACAGATTAATGTAATTTTCACACCACATAACAGGCACAAAGTCTAAGAAGTCTATGGCCTCCATATCCAAGGTCATATGTCCCTCCAATAAAAAATTTAACTGGTCTCTTAATGAAAGGGGCTGCATGGATGAGTTTAAGCATCTCGAAGTTTCATTTACAAATGACTCAAATGGACAGCGCATCATTAGGCTGCAGGAAGCCAGCTTGCCAAACACACATTTCACATTCAGCCCTCTGTGTCATAAAGAGACTGACACTGCTGCAGTAAAAACACGATGTGTGTCCAGAAGCTGTTAACTTAGCAGTACGTTGCCGGGACGCTAATGAAAGGACTTGGCAATGTGATGCATCGTCACCTGCCAGTCCTTTCTCATCACATTCAAATCACAAGCTTTTAAAGTCAATATCAAGCCATGTGCACTTTGTTACTGGCAAAGCAGGACTTTTAATATGGCAGAAAGATCTCTGTGTTGCCAGACAGGTTAGATGGTGTTTTCTGATGCAAAGTTAAAAACAAGCTCTTACCATCATAACACACTGCATTCAGTTGCGGGAAAGTAATGTCATTTAGAAAAACTTCCAATGTGGGGAAATGTACTTTTGTTTTGCTGTTTTTGTGTAGACTGTGTACAGTGTGGAGGTGAGGCAATGCAATACAATGTTGACATGAAGCGGTCGGCTTATAATCATCGAAATGTCTGGACTCAGGTAATCCTTATCAATCAAAAGGTTTTAAAGATATTTCATACCTATACTTATCCTACCCAGGGTTGCAGTGAGCTGATCGTGGTAAACCAGGAGCGTAAGTTTGGCTTGAAAATCGGTTGGGAACCAAAACTGTTGCAAACAATTGGTGCAGTTACACGTTTGCAAAAGATGGGAAGGATATTTTCAGCTTCCTCGAAAGTTGTTTGGGACATATCGATATCATCTCTTCCCAAATCTACACCTACAGTAGGCAGTAAACATAATTCAGGACACTGGACACATGTTCCACAGGACTGCAGTACAAAATGGGTCACACACTATTGGCACATTAGAGAAAGTGATCAGTATAAACCATCCATCCATCTTCTTTAGCCGCTTAACTGTAAGGGTTGCGGGGAAGCTGGAGCCAATGCCAGCTGACTTTGGGTGAAAGGTGGGGTACACCCTGGGCAGGTCACCAATCCACTGCAGGGCCAACACAAAGATAAACACCCATATGCACTCACACCTATGGGCAATTTAGAGTAGCCAAATGACCTATCCTGAATGTCTTTGGAATGTGGGAGGAAACCAGAATACCCAGAGGAAACCCACACAGGCATGGGGAGAACATGCAAACTCCACACAGAAAGGCCCCTGTCGGCAGCGAGGAACAAATCCAGAACCTTCTTGCTGTGAGGCAGACATGCTAACTACTCAGCCACCGTGCTGCCCGTCACCATAAACCTTAAGATTTAAGTTAGTGTGTGACTAACGGAGAAAACCACATGACCCAGAGGACACACCATGACAATTCTACAAACAGTAAACCACCTGAGTCAACATTTAAGAACATTCTTTTTGAGAACATAGGAGTTCACTCCTAGCTATCAGAAAATCCCACACACAAGGGACCCACACTACAGCTCACCAGGTTTATATAATGTCTTTCATTTATCATGCTTCCAAAAACAGAGATAAATACTTAGGACTGTCGTCATGGTTACTGCATGTACAACCACTTTTTGATCAGCTCTGATATGACAAGATATGAGGTATCAGAAGTGATGGCTTTCACGGAATGAGTATGCGTCACCTGGCCTTGCCACCAGATTAATTGTACTCTAACCCTTTCAAGATCTCATCCAGACAGAAGATCGGTCAGGAGGCTGAAGGCCACTTATATGTACTTACAGTAAAGGAACAATGTGAACCCATGTTGTTTTCTGGCTCTTAATCTTAACTACTGCAACTAATATCACTTAATATTGCTGCAAGAATAGATAATGTAAAATTCTGAACTTTATAAGCACATCTGATAAGCAGGAAGTTAATGATAAAATGATAAAAATAGTTTTATGCAACTTTATTACTATGCGGAGGCATGGTGGTCGAGCGGCTAGCACTGTTGTGTCGCAGCTCTGGGTTTTTGGGGTTCAAATCCCACCTCCTTTGTGGGTGGAGGTGACATGATTTCCTACAACAATGCAATGACATGCGATTTAGGCAAACTGGCATCTGTAAATTGCCTGCAGTGACTTCAGGCATGTTCCCTGTGATAGATTGGCACCCTGCTAAGACTGTATCTCAGCCCTGTGCCCTGTGCAGACTCAGATGGATAGGTGGGTGGAATATTACTACTAATATTTGTTATAGTTACTTCATAACTAAGCCTGGCAATAAAATGATATGTGAAGGTATATGGTAACGTTGAAATGTAAAAATTCCTCATGCTTGCCAGGTAAGTCAACAGCATCTTATTGGACACCATGATGGCACCCTGTGTGATGACACACTTCACGGATGGTGACTTTACTTCCTGTTCATGGGTTTGTGTGTGTGGACCATCCATCCATCCATCCATCCATCCATCCATTTTCCAAACTGCTTATCCTTAGTGCACGTCTGTTCCTTTGGATTGTCTGTGTTCAAACGTAATATTAGGGATAATCAAGAGAACAGACAGTTCATGGATTTAAAGAATTTTATCATAGCTACGACACGCCATCAAACTCCTGACGTGGAACAAACATACCCACTCCACAAACTCAACAACAAACAAGCGAACTGTTTTAATTATCTTACATTGTTTAGAGTGGCCAACTGCAGGTGGTGATAATTTTAAATATTTTTACTCATTGTTTTTAGCGTCTCGCTGATGATAAAAAATTGCAGAACAATTAATGGTTTATTGAAAGCATGAGGTTGATTTCACTGTTTAAACGACTAGGGTAATTCCATCCATCTTCTAACTGCATATGCTGGTCAGGGTTGTGAAGGGCCTGAAGCCTATCCCAGGCAGCATAAGGCATATGGTTGGGGTTCAGCCTGAACAAGATACCAGACCAGCACAGGCCACACACACACTTAGAATCATAACCTACAGGCAATTTACAAATTTGCAGATGCTAGTTACCATAACGGTATGTCTTTGAAGTGTGGCAGAATACCTGCACCAAATTCAGAAGATGGGGAGAACATTCAAACTCAACAAACACAGAGAGGAGGCAGGATTAAAACCCTAAACCCAAGAAGTGTAGCAACAGTACTCCACCACCATGCCCCGCTTGGAGTAACTGAACTTCCTATTTAAAGAGCTTGGGTTGAGTCATAAGGTTGACTGGACAATGGTTCAGACTCCCAATGCTATATTTGAGAACACTATTTGCAAAAACCTGGTCATGTTTTCTTTCTTGCTCAAGTATTTTCCCCCAGTCAGTGCCAAACCTGGTATAAACATGACAGAGACTGAACAATCAGATATATTTCCCACCCAAACAATAATATCTGTTGACATGAATCTCCCCCAAATGCAGAAAAACCTTCACATAGCTGACAATGGTTCCAGCCCTCTCCATAGCACTGGGCAGAAGTCGTGTTTATTAGGGGTAATAAGCAGGGCTTTTAAAACCCGTGCTGGCAGCAGGACAGGACACATGAAGAGGAGCCTGGCAAGGTAAAGCAGCTTTTTAATGTTTCTCAGGAGGAGCTGGCTCTCTGCTGTCATACGCTTAGCCAATAATACTCTTATTTATATTCTAGATTAATTGTGATAAAGAGCCTTGTACCATAAATTTCTGCCTATGTGAGAAATTATGGGAATATTTTTTCCTCAAAATTACATTTGAATTATATGTATTGTTCAGAAGATTACATTAATAAAATTACATTTCAAATTCAAATACTAATATATAAAATTTTAATAAATGTTCAAATTATGCAGAAGTTTGAAAATAATCCCAAAATTTGAATTCCATTTCAAATTATAGATAGTAATTGGACATAAAGGAGGTAAACAACTATTTTGACCACAATAGCGACTTCTCCATACCTCCACTCAACACATCTTTGTGCAGATTTTCATTGGAATAAAATAGATATGTTGAGAAAGTATTCCTTTCTAATCACTTGCTTTGGCATTGTGTAACGGCTGTAAATGTAACCTGCCTGCACAGATGAGGGCATTACTCCTCAGCTTCCTGACCATACTGCAGCTTTGCGCAGTCTTCCCGTCTCCACTTCAGCCTCCCAGATCTCAGGTGGAAGAAGCTGAGAAACCACAGCCCTGTGAGTTTTATTCTTACCTACAGACAGGGTATATGGGTGGACTCAGTCTAATAGCTACATTTCCAGACTACATAGAATCTGTGAGCTAAGCCACTTTCATAATCAACTGGGTCTAAGTTGCAGGTGTATGGTGGTAATTCTCTGCCATATTACAAAAACACTGCTTCCATTTCAGGGGTTAACTTATCTAGAAAACTAAATAATTTCCTGTGTCCTCCTAATAGACAACCCATTGAACCCTCTCAAAGAAGATGCGGTCCCACCACTAGCCAGCAATGGTCCTGTGAAGTCTCTAGAGACACCCAAAGATCTCCAAGGTCCTCAGGAGGGAAA
>JAACJT020000510.1:0-19242 GCA_009936485.2 Gymnarchus niloticus | reverse complement strand
ACCACCTCGCTGATTAGGGCGAGGCTTGTGTTTGTAGGTGTACCCAGGAGGGGTAGACTCATTTAGTGCCACGTAATTTTGTTTAAGCCAAGTTTCCATCAAGCAGAGCATACTAAGACTTGAGTCGGTTATGATATCATTAATAAGCAGTGCCTTTGGGGTCAAAGACCTCGCATTCCAGAGCCCCAACTTCAGCCTGACCTCACGGATACTTTGTGACAATGGTCCTAAATTGATATTTATCAGGTTATTAAAGCAGATGTCATCGTGGAGTAGCCTTCTGCGATTAAAACTGCCGGAAACAGACACAGTCTCAATATTATGAACCTCAGGTGACAACTCTAAGCAGCTAGCAGACGGTCCGTTAAGCTGAGTCTGCAGCCTGGACTTGGCTCTGGTTAGTCAAGATTTTCCATTAAGACTATTAGCTATGCTTTTCGACAAGAGAGCGGCACCTGGCCACGTAGGGTGAATTCCGTCTCTCTTCAAAAGTCCGCCAGTTATCTATAAAACCCACATCATTTACTGGGCACCATTCCGACAGCCAACGACGCAGCGACGATAATCTGCTGTCGGTTTCATCGCCGCGTTTGGCGGGAATGGCGCCAGAGTACGTTACTGAGGCGGACATCTGCTTCGCAAGCCTGCACACCTCTATGAAACTCATCTTCGTGATCTCCGATTGCCTCAACCGGACATCATTAGTGCCGACGTGAATAACAATATGAGAACCTACGTTTACTACTAGCCAGCACTTTTAAATTTGCAGTGATGTCGGTCACTCTGGCCCCCGGAATACATTTGACTACGGTCGTAGGCGTCGCTATATTCACGTTTCGTAGAATAGAGTCGCCAATTACCAGAGCTTTTTTAACGGGAGACCCAGTGGGTGCTTCCCTGAGGGTGGAGACCCTGTTGGAAACGTGAACGGGCGAATGGTGCCGATGAGGGTTCGGTTCGGTTCGGTTTGCGACTACACCGCCGAGTCGTCACCCATTCGCCTCGCTGTGAAGGCTCTAATGCCGGAGCCGGGGGAGAGACAGGCTGTCTACCACCATGGACGTATCCGGAGCCGCTAATACTGAATCTATGAAGCTCCCGCTTTGCTGAATCTCATGTAACGTCCGGCTGCGCCCCTCTAACTCTTCAATCTTCTCCGTCAGTCTAGCGATTAATCTGCACTTCTCACAGGTAAACGTACCAGTAACGGCAGGAGAAGAATAACTAAACATATTACACTCCACACAAACGACAGACACCATGGTGTCCTACTTACGTGTGTAAAGTAAACTCCGGACTTACGGTATGTGGTCGACGTTAACTTGGCGGGTAAAATATGGTAGGGTATTGTTTTAAGCTCACAGGAGAAACTCTACATATATCAGCACAGGAGCGCAAAGGAATTCCTTTGTACAGATCTCGGCCTAATAAAAATGTGTATATTCTATCTATGTTCATCCAAACCAGCCACTGAATAGTTGTGTGATTTAGGAGATGTTGTGGTGATTCTTGGTCGACACCGAAAACGAGCTAAAGGTGGCACGGTGAGTAGCCTGTGATTTAAGATCACAAGGCCATGGTCTGGTCGGTGCTCTTGGTAGTCAAACTTCCAGTCTAATTGCTATGTTTTGAGATAACATAAGTGGAAAATATAACACCTCAGACATTTTCATCTGACAGTGACTGCACTCTGCTCAATGGTCCAGGAGGGGGATGATTTGTTGTGCTTACATATAGACCATCTTAAATTCAAATGGATTATGTATAATAAATATCACTGAGGCACCTCTACTACTGGATAATAATTTGTGATAATAGTCTGAAGTTATTACAGAAAAACAATGATAAAACTTTTGTTCATGTGATACTTCTGATTCACCCCAATTTAAACTTAAATATGAAAAGGCATTAGGTTAACAAAAACTGATTACACTGATGAAAACAATCTACAATATCTGATGACAGGAACACTCGAGAACAACCCAAAAAATAAATTCCATTTAAAAGACTACCTGGTCCCCATGAGTGGGGTATTTCTTGACACAGTAATGTGAAATATTTATTTTTATTGGCCATTCTTGCTTGTCTTTGGGTTTGCAGGCCATCCTGTCTGCTCCAGGTGCACTTAAGGACCCAGGTTCTCATTGGATAGAACGCATAGTAGCGTTCACAGGCGCTTTATGGTGGCCAAGAAAGCCTTGCTCATGTCATCAGTCAAAGACATGGCATATTTAGTGGGCTTGACCCTTAAGGCTCTCTAAAGGGGTTACATGAGGTGGGCAGCCTTGGGAATAAAGTGATGGTAAAAATTGATCATCCCCAGAAATTCCTGCAGGGATTTGACTGGGAGTGGCCAAGAAAACTTGCAACAGTCTCTGCTTTTAGAGTGCCATGGCCCTGGTGCTGCAGTGGCCAAGGAAATCCAATGCGGGTAACCCGAATTGGCATTTTATGGGATGGATGATAAGTCCACGCTTCAGGAGGTGATGGAAGAGAAGGCATAAGTGAGCCAGGTGCTTCTTTGTATGCACCGGCCATCAGAATATCATCAAGATAGATGCAGCACAATGTCCATAATCCATTGGAATGCCTGTGCCGAGTCTTTCAAGCCAAACAACATCCGGAGAAATTCAGAAAGACCAAATGGTGTAATGACAGCAGTCTTCAGGTCATTTTGTAGTGATCCATCAGCTCTGAAGGCTTATAGTTTCCAAGCCCAGGGAGTCGGTGAGTGTGTTGCTGAGAGATACGACTATTTGGTGTCTTCTGAAGTAGGCAATTTCCATGGATGATTTGATTTCCATTATCATGTTGCTGGTCTCCTAATTGAAAGGAGTGACAATAAATATCGATGGCAGATTTGAGGTGTCTATAGAGCTCTGAACTTATATCTGCCTGAACTGGGAAGCAAATGCACCAAAAGACTCGAGATCTAAGTGATAAGTGATGCAGTTCATTACTGAAACCAGTAGATGGCTCCCTTCCCAGTCTTTATGAATTTTTGTTTATTACTATTTTGAAAGAAGCCACCTATTTTCAATTTAAGTCTGCTCCACAATGTGAAAATGGATCTTAATTTTGACCTGAGTCTACAGCTCAGAGGTCGATAGGGTCATGTCCACAAAGATAAGCCCACCCTGGATCTTGTTTTCCACCATGAGGTCCAAACCCTTGATCTTCATCTGACTGTCATCACCGTGCCCAAGAAGCATCTTTGTGTTCAGGCCCGGGAAGAGGAATGACAGAAGAGACAGACCGAGTCTCTGATTCTGCTGTGCAGCACATCTGAGGAGTGGGATCATCGACCGCCCATCCAAAAAGGTTCTAGTGCCAAAGAGCCGTGGTCCTTAGGGTGACACTCAGTCTCCCTGACACCTCAGCTGTGGCCCCCTATTACAGGGAAACCGTATCTAACAAACCCATTCAGAATACTGTACAATACTGCAAGGTCCAAGAGCAAGGCTGAAAGCAGCATTGTCATTCCAGCATTTGATAAAACACATGACCCCAAGATGTGGAATATATTAGATATTAACAAGAGCAGGCATCATTCAGCTGAACCTGACAACAGAAGTGTATTTGCATAAGTGATCTGCGTTTTGAGGCACTCCCGGAAAACAGTCTCAATGGACACAGGCTGACAATCCATTCGAATTGAGGTCTAATGTGAAGAGCAGGATAAACTGACAACTGTGCCTAATTGGCTTCAATCAGATGGGCTTATCTGTCGGACGGAAGTTCTGTTAGCCTGGGCAGGGACAAAGGCGAAATGAGCAGCACATCTTACTTCTGTTTAGCAGTGTTTCTTCAAATTACCCACCCTATGCATTTTTGGACTTCAGCCTCAGCACCGAAAGACTGAAAAGATTAACGGAGAAGGTCACAGACAGCTCAGTGTACTTGAGTTGGGATGCTTCAATGCTACACAGACACAAACCACACTAACTTCATTTTTAACATCCATTAAATTGTCTGTGTTTGAAAGAAAAGAACCCTGGGGATAGCAGACATTTTTTAAACCCCTTTCACCTATTGCAACAAATTTAGGTTTCTTTCACTCTGAAACAAGTGGAGATTTAGAGTTAAGAAAAGCAATTTCATGGTACAGTAATTAAGGCAGCCCCCAAAGTCTTATAACCCAACTCTTTCTGTTGCACTGTCCTTGGTTCAGGTTATCATGAGAGAAATTATATGAATCATTTGCTCACATACTGGAAGAATCTCTTGAAAACATTCAGTGTAATAATTTTATGTAATTGTTTTAATTGTTCTACTAGAAGTACTAATGAACAATGAAAAATATTTTGAATCACTGAAAGCTAAATCTTACCTTAAAGAGTGATCAACGTTTACAGTTCAGTTCTTCTCCATTAATAATTAAATTGTAATTACTGGGACAGTATAACATTTGACTTCATAAAGTGACTGATATGGCAGTACTGAATTCCAGCTAAACACCTTGTAGAGGCAGTAGTCACCGAACTGCTTAAAACATCACCTGCTGCATAAGTGTGCTCTTTCTTTCACAGATAAAACTCTGCATTACCGCAGCACAGTGAGTCATCACAGAAGCTGCTTTATGCTCCTTAAAATTTAGTGATCCTGGGTGAATCAGCAGCCAAGCCCTTTAGCGACTCCAAATCCTTCACGAGAGTATTGCAGAAGGAGTCTTTAAGAATGAGGCCTAATTTTACATCAGGTCACATTTTTTACTAAGTATAATTCCCTGAAAGTGAGCCTTTATTTTTGGATCCAGTGACTAGCACGTTGGTGCAATTAATTCTAAGGAAGACTTAACAGTTGCTGAAATCAAATAATTTGAACGAAGCCATCATGTGGCCGGACCACAGGGAGACCCTCAGAAGAGGCTAGAGGCTGCACATCTAAGCTGGCTAATGGCTGGAAAACGGAGAAGAGGACCTGCAGAGCTGTGGAAGGGAGATGAGAAAGAGGTCCACTCTCTGTCTGAATTTAAACATCCATCTCCCTCATGTCTCTACTGGTAATGAGGTTGCACTAGACTCTCCAGTATCCTCCGTATACCTGCCATCTCAGTATTGTTGTCCCAAACTCAAAGATTTAGTAACAAAAGGAAAATCATAGAGCCACATAACACCAGTTGATATTGTACAGTTTTGGAAGTTTAGGTGGAGAAAGGAGGAAAACACCTTTTTAAACGAAGAACAAACATTTTTATGGCAGCAGGGTCAAAAACGGTCTCAGGTGGAGTCAAGGTCAGCTGTCAGCCAGCTCCTCCTCCCTAATATATATGTTTTATCAGGCCTAACATTAGGAGAACATGGTGGGCTCCTGTCTATCATTCACAACAAGATATCAAAATATCCTATTAAATCATAACAAAGCTCTTTGTCACATTGACATCAGACTCCTGGACTACCCTGTGACACCACCCCATCTACACCCACCCTTGGACTACCCCACAACAACACTTCACCTACACTCGCTCCTGGACTACCCTGTGACACCACCCCATCTACACCCACCCTTGGACTACCCCACAACAACACTTCACCTACACTCGCTCCTGGACTACCCTGTGACACCACCCCATCTACACCCACCCTTGGACTACCCCACAACAACACTTATAATAACACAAATTCCTGTGTAATGGCTGAGGCCCTGTACCATAACCTTCACCCAGCCGTTTACCACAGGAACAGACCATGTGAAGAGAAGCTGGTGGTGTCAAACTGCATATCTGGGCACGTTCTCCAGTTTGCTTGGACTCATACTTGGTTTTCTGCTGAGTAGGTTGGTTAGGGTCCCCAGGATCCTCTGTACCTCCTGACCTTGACAGATCAGCTATTAATTCCCCCAAAACACAGCAGTGCCTAGATTATTAAAACTGCCATCGATCTCCATTGGCGATACCACAACAGAGGGTATTTTACTACATCGGGACAATAGTTTTATATGGGTCCTACATCTGTTAGGGCACATACGTAGGCTGAGATCCAGAGAAATGGGAGGGCCAAAGGAGGTATCACGATGTTAAAATCCACCCTTCGACTTCCATGAAGAAAGTTTCTCCTGAGGAAGATGACTGAACTGGACTGGAGCCTGTTCAGCTGCATCCAAGTTTCCAAAGAGACTCACGTTTACTATGAACTGTTGACGAGGGTCCTTGTGGCGTTGGGATGCTTTTGCATCTGCAGGTCGTGAGGCATTTGCTCAGATAGATGGTTTTTAGAACCACAGTTTGTTCAAAACACAGCCAGACTTGGTGCTGCCAGCATGGCAGTGACCTGAAGCACGTGTTAGAAAGTTAACTGAACTTCTGGAACTGACCGTGACAAGCTAAGCTGAATACAAATCGCACGAAGGTGGTGTTAACTAACATAAACCACAAAACCAAGAAAATCAGTTCAGCTGTTGCCAAGAGAAGGGACACATAATAAAGTATGAATATTAGTTTTTTTCCTTTTAAAAATATTATCGGTGTACACTGACATTATTACTGAAGTATAGATCATTGAAAATGGTTTAGCATCAAGTTTAGCCTAATGACTTGAACTGTTTGCTTACTTTCATTTTTCCAACTTTCCATGTGATGAACCGTACTGTGTCAACAAAGACTATTGAGGCCTGTTGTTGAACCTTAAGATCACATTACTCTATGTACATATGCTACAAACTGTTCCACTGGAGGGCCGGTAGTAATAACATCCATTCACCCTGCAAGAAGCTCTGAATGCAGGTCACGTTGAAGTCGCTGCCTCCTCTAACCGGGCCTGAGAATGGGTCGGGTCGGAAGCCTGGCTCGCATCCAGTCCCCAGGGCAGGAGAAAAATCAATAAGTGAAAGGCAGTGGCAGAACCTCTCTCAGCTATAGTCATGCCACACATTCCTGGGTGCCTCCTGGAAATGTGTTGTCCGGCACATTCATCTTCCATGACAAGTTATGACTGACTTCAACACTAAGTTGGCTGCCCTCTCGATCGGCAACCGCCTGGGTCTCGCAAATATACCAGGGTAGAAGCCCGCGATGATCCGTATTGTGTGTGGTGTGCTTGGGCTCATGCCAACCTGCCCCAAATCTGAGGTGTTCTGATAGCAAAAATGACTGGAAGATTTCATCAGATTAGTTGCTAAGCAAGTATCCAGCCAGCATACTCCCTTCAAAGAGCTATGTGGTGAATTGACAAGTCTTGAGAAAGGCCGTGTCGGTGAAAGGTTCGCATTTTTTGGATGAATTAGCATATGAAAGCTGATTGAAAACCATTGAAGTGTCAGTCTCTAGGTTTTTTTTTTTGTCTGTCTTTTAGCCATGGGTTACACATCTAGAATATTATTCTGCAGTAGAGAGCCAGATGTAGCTGAGGATCAAAGTCATGGTCTATGGTGCTGCTAACTTTGAGAATTTTCTGAGATGAAAACAAAATAAAAAACCAATGGAAAACCGGACAAAACAATAATACTATGACTGAACAAAGCAGGATTGTTAGATGCAATATTAAAACCAATGGAGTTTTATGTAATGATGCCATTGTAATTAAAAATGAATTAATGAACCCAAAGTTACCTGGGCCAAGGTACACAGACAAGAAAAGAAGCACAATAAACTGGAACCCCATCCAGGCTGTCCTCTGTGTGTCTTGTGGCAGACTCATGGCTTACTGTGGCCCTGTGCTCGCTTGGAAGATGGATGAGTGAGTGGATAGATGGATGGATGGATGGATGGATGGATGGATGGATGGATGGATGGATGGATGGATGGATGGATAATGTGAATAGCCTATCACAAAAATACATATAATACAGTGAATATTCCATATTGTTAGGCCACCATTTATTTGGAATGGCTGTTATCAGAAGTGTGTAACATGGTAAGATCCAACAGCAAACAGTTAAACAGCATTAAAAAGACCTGCTTATCATTACGAATTATGAGCAGTTTGAAGGTGGGTTTGGAATATGCAGCAAATCCTACCTGATCCAGCACTACTTGAGTTTTTACCAGCTGATGAACTACAAAATCTGGTGGCAGAGCTTCAGGAGAAATGGCAAAGGCTTGTGAAGCATTCAGACTAGAGTCTCTATCCAATGGACTCATCAACGTCATGACCACTGTGGCATGGGAGAATTAGGCCTTGGATGCTGTGAGGCTCCTTCTCTTATCAACTGTCAGTCTGCCTAGAGTTTGCTGTAGCTGCTCTTTGTCTGTCACCTAAGTGTAATCAGGATACGGCGGTCAGCGAATTTCCCTACCTAAGCCACAGACAATCATTTTGACTCAACATCCTGTTCCATGCATTTTAACTACTTAAAAGATAATCCATTTCATATTTTACATATTTGATTCATACTCAGTAAGACTGCGAGAAGGCTGCCGTTCATAGAAACATCTCGTTCTCTCCAGTACTCACATCCTGGTCCTTGTTCTGTCTCTCCTTGCACTTTATTTTCTTCCGTGATACACGGCCTGTGTTCACCCTATTTACACAAGAGAACAGGAGAACAGGAGAATGCATTTCTGGACAAACCGAAATCCGCTAAGTCCACCATGGCATAGTAAAATACACCTGCCAGCCAAGTGACACTAAAAAGATTGAGAGTATTCCTGTAATGTTTGCACGTTCTCCCAGTTTCGACAGGATTTCTCACAAGTGTATCTAAATGTGTGATTGTGTGAGAGTGTGTCTGTGGACCCGATGAGGGACAGCCATCCTGGCCAGGGGGGTCCATTGTGGACCCGATGAGGGACACCCATCCTGGCCAGGGGGGTCCATTGTGGACCCGATGAGGGACAGCCATCCTGGCCAGGGGGGTCCATGGCTAGCACTTTGGGCCCCAGGCTTAACATAACCCTGTAGTGGATAAACAGATGAATGAAGCATATAAGCATGGACGTATGGGTATAGATCTACATGTATTAATCACAACAAGCTCTTTAATTACTGAGTGTCTAGTGCCACTTAAAATGAATGCTGAGGCTACACCACCAGTCTGAATAGGTTATTCTGCAGGTACTCAGTCGGCTAAATCCACAGCCTGCCCAGCTGCTGCACATTTGGCTCATGTCCTCACAGACCCTGGCCAGTCTGGGGAACAGAGTGATGATCAGAAAGCCTGCTCTGCATGCTCCACTGTCAATGAAGGGTTAACACGCACACACAGCAGTGAGACTGAACTACAGTTAGCCAGGTGCTTCATGGGAAAGAATATTATAAGAGTCAGCCTTTAAAGAGTAGGTGATCCGAATCGACATGGAATCGCTGTAGTTAGAAACCAGGCCTGGGGATTGATGGACATGGGGATTGATGAGGTTGCAGAGCATAAAATGCTGAGTGAGTCAAAAGTGAAGGCATGAGCTTCTGGGAAACGAGCTGTAATTCCATCTTCATCACTACACCACCAGAACTGAGCAGCGTCTCCCAGGAGGGACTACTTTACTGCTGTAGGTGACCCAGATGGATTTCAGAATGTGTCCATTAATACTTAAACCCAAAATATGCCAATTATTGTGCAGACTACCCCCTCTTCTTAATCAATGCGATTCGGATCACAAGCGATTTTAGTGTATACACAACTTGATGTGCAGTTCCTGCCCTACCAAGCTCATCATTTAAATGTTTTGCCATTTTCTGCTCTCTAACAATAAAAGAGCAAGGATAGTTTTGAAACATTTCTTCCCATCTAAAAAGGCAGAAGAGTGGCAAGAATGCCCATCTCTTGCCTTGGAGAAGTCCAGTTCCCTCAACCATGCTTCATCCACGTCAGCCTCCCCAATGTTCACGAACTTACAAGCATCCATCATAAATGAACAAATTAGTCTGTTATCAAACCATACGTGTTTAGTTCTGAAATGATTTTCAGAACTCGTACCGCATAACTTATTTAATGATTCATTTCTGGGATGAAAGGCCGAGATCAGGAAAATGTAAAGGTTAGTTGCTGGCTGATCACGGTGCGAGCGGCTGAGCTCTGGTCAAAGACGGACCCTCAGCATGGCATGCTCTCCAAGGGGCCCGTCTAATGGACTCCGTCAGCTGCCTTCTAGGAAGCCCCTCTCCTCTGGATTTCTATTTATTAAGGCACAAGGAACAGAGTCAAGTCAGCAGATCAGCAGAAGTGATGGAAAAAAGGAACAAATGCAGAAAAGTGTTGTGTTTCTTTTGAAACACAGTATGTGGGAATATGAGAGAGAGAGAGAGATGGAAACTAGAGTGGTGGGACAATAAAGATGAAATGAGCATGGTCTATAAAGACTGCTCTATCACAAATACCCCACTTATAACTGAAACAGCTACAAGTAAAACCCTTAAAGTTTCTTTCTGTTGTACTATATAATCATTTAAAGTGAAAGGGATCTGAATGTAGTACATAATATTTACCTTTCTATTGCAAATTCAAGCACACAGAATATGCTGACACAAAAAGTTAACTATATGTTCTCTATCGGCCTCTCAAAGCATTAACTCAACATGCTCTCTACTGGCCTCTCACCATGCAGGGACTTTGGACATGAGGACTGGATAGCAGGCAAGGTGGCAGACATCAGCAAAACGAGGGCGACCTCTTACCTTTACACGTTTATGGAGAGCCACTAAAACATTCACGTAGAGCAAGCATACTTCAGGCGTTGTGTGGCTCTGTGGGTGAGGTGTCTGTGTCGGGAAGGTCACCAGTTTGAATGACCATCTCATCATTGGATCCACAAGTAAGGTCACTGACCCCAAACACTGCTCTAGGGATGCGGGATAGATGGCTGACCCTGTGCAATGACTTCAAGATTCATTCTCAGCTGTGTGTGTAACTGACAGAGCCAAATACAGGATCCAGTTTTATAACTGACAGAGCCATACAGAGGATCCGATTCTGTAACTGACAGAGCCAAATACAGGATCCAGTTCTCTAACTGACAGAGCCAAATACAGGATCCAGTTCTCTAAGTGACAGAGCCATACAGAGGATCCGATTCTGTAACTGACAGAGCCAAATACAGGATCCAATTCCATAACTGACAGAGCCAAATACAGGATCCGATTCTGTAAGTGACAGAGCCAAATACAGGATCCGATTCTGTAAGTGACAGAGCCAAATACAGGATCCGATTCTGTAAGTGACAGAGCCAAATACAGGATCCAATTTTATAACTGACAGAGCCATACAGAGGATCCGATTCTGTAACTGACAGAGCCAAATACAGGATCCAGTTCTCTAACTGACAGAGCCAAATACAGGATCCAGTTCTCTAAGTGACAGAGCCATACAGAGGATCCGATTCTGTAAGTGACAGAGCCAAATACAGGATCCAGTTCTGTAGGGCTGAAGTCATCTTTTCAGTGCAAGTCAGGACCCATTTATCAGAGGGTGGACATTTACAAATACTGACACTGTACATCAAAAGTATAATAAACTAGTAGTAGACATTTGATACATTATCACCTCCAAGATCCTCTTAGAAAAGACCTGACATTCATGTAAAAAAGCTGGAGTCATGCTTAAGTGATACTTGGCTGAGGTCACCACAGAATCCTTCTGGATCTCTAAGTGTCGCTTTTTGGTGCTCGGCTAACTAAAGTTTGAGATGAGATGCTATGTGGTCCATACGAAAGCATTAAGTCCTGAGAAGTGAGCTGTAACAGCCCTCATGTGTTATTTGTCCTATTATCGATTCGTGTATGATTGATTTATAAGTGATAAGTTTACATTTATAATCGTTAAAAAGCATTCAGTTTCATACGCATGACTTAACAGGTACCAGCTGCAGTTTTCATAAATCTCTAAACAATCAAATATACGCTGAAGTGTTGACCAATAAAATATTTTGTTCTGAAAACTCAGAATGACTCTACACTGAAGTACTCACACCAAGTCATTTCCTGATGTTTCGGGTTGTCAAAAATACTTTTAATAAGTTCTTAAAAAATGTTTCACAGCCTTACGAATTGTGAGAATACGGTCAACACATTTTCTGTAAGAAATGCTCCTCGAGGGTGTTATACAGAACGTAACACGTACGGTATACATAAACCAGATGCTCTGATGAATGGGCTTCCGCGTACAGTCCAGGCTGTCAGTGGTAAAGCTGCAGATGGCTTAGTGATTAAAAACACTTCCTCAGTACAGATTCTGATCTGGCAGAAAAGGTAATTCACCGGAAATGTGGCAGATTACAACTGATTTCAGAACACGGCCCCAGAATAAGTACACTGTGATAATCACGGTAAAATGACATTACAAAAATGCAACAAATTGAGAATAGTTTTTAGGAAAATTAACATACAGATAATAAACAAAAATGAACTTTACACATTGGTCAAGTTGTGAAGAATGCATAAACGCCTTTGCTATGTCCCTTAAAAACATACATATACTGTAATAAAAATATTTCATTCATTAAAATAAAATGGCAGTAAGAGGTACACATGATCTAGTCATCCTTTGTTCAACAGCCCTAAAACTTCACACAAATGTCGAATTAAATAATTTTATTAAGTGCAAGTATTTTTGGGAGCAATTGCGTGGTTATACCGAAGACAGCAGTGAAGAGATTAATAGGAACACTTAAATATATGTAAGACTTGCACGGTTCATATCCACAGTTCTACAAGAGGCTGCATGTACGACACGGCAGGAGACGGCCTGCTCAGTCTCCGGTACACCGGCCCGAGCTCCCTGTGGCATGTGATGTGAAGATCCTCATATATGATACGGCAGGAGACGGCCTGCTCAGTCTCCTGTACTCCTGTACTCCCTGTGGCATGTGATGTGAAGATCCTCGTATATGATACGGCAGGAGATGGCCTGCTAGCTATACAGTGTGAGCCATCAAACAAAGTGTGCCTCCCTATGCTCCAGTTCAGGCAGACGTCGAGGCCTCAGTCTCTGGTACACCGGCTTGACCTCCCTGTGGGCTGCATCCAGTACACCGCAGCCAGGAAGCTGGGCCTGTGTGACAGAAACATCTGGAGGTGTACCCTCAGAATCCACTGACACTCCATCTACAGACTCCTCCACCTCTATGTGGACTTCCGTATGGCTGGTGGGTGAAACATACACCTCCATGTCCACGTTTGCAGGCTGCTTGGTACTGCTGTTCTGGGAAGGTTTGTAGAAAGTTCCAGGTGGAGGCTGTAATGTCCGGGGCGCCCTCAGGTTGGTGGACTTTGGGTTACCCGCATCGTTTTCCAAGCCTTGGCCACTGGTGGCACTACCTTCCGAGATGCATGCCGTTGGTATAATCACAGACAGTTTTTCAAATTCACCAGATTCCTGTTCTGGAGAAGGATTGACCGTAATCTTTGTAGTCCTACGAGTAACACTGTAATTCTTGTATTGCTTGTCCCACGTTCTCCTGAGAGTCAGACTTTTGACACGCGTGTCCGGACTGTGGCTGGACTTGACTGCTTCCTCCCCCTCCTCTATCGGAGGACTGTGTTCACAATTCCCTGTGCTCCTTGAGTTCACCCTGCTGGCCTGGACAGGGCTGACTAGGTGTTCCAGGGGAAGACTCACCGGGTGAGATGCCAGCCTGGTTCGCAGTGGTCGCTGATAGCCTTTGGGTGTGTTGCCATAGGGCTTGTTAAACACCACTGTGGAGTTATGGACCTCCTCATGCAAGGAAGGAAGACCGTTGAGTTCTTCCGAAGCTGATCTGAAAACTACATGTGCAAAAACATTTGGAATTGTATGACATAAGATTTATTTATTCTCATTCCATAAAGCACAAAGCCATGGGAATGAAACAACGGGTTTCTCTGGAAACCTGGGACAAGATTAAATTGTGGTTTTGAATTTAAATATTGCAATATACAGAAAACAGAAGTATTTATTGACTCTATTGCCATATTTACCAGTTGATGTCTTCTTCCAGCCAGAATTGTCCTTTACTTCATCCATCAAACAATTTGAAGGTATTATAGACGAGTGTCGTTTGTATACTCTAATGCTCTCCTGTATGAAAATGACAGCAAATTGAGTCACTGCAGGTGCCACCGCGTGCTGCCCCAAGTTTGGGTGAGTCACAGAATCAAACCCACCTCCTTGATGTCAACAAGAGACTTTGAATGTCTGCAGAGCATCTGTTCCTTCTCCTGGGGGGTCAGTGTGGGCTGCACGTCTTTCAAGGTCATGGGGGAGTCTGCAATCGCAGGGGGCAAGGGACTGGAAGGGAAATCGAAGATCTTTTCGTAGTGGCGAATCAGGAGCTCCACAATGAGGGCTTGATACGGGTAGTCCACCAGCGAGGAGAGCGAAACGTCACTGTCCACCTGCCTCGGCTTGACGAGCGTGGGGCCGAAGATGATGCCCAAGTTGCTAGCTGTCATTTTATTCTCATCTGCCTTCTCCGTCACCCTATATTTGGCATAAAGGATTTTAAAGACTTGACAGGTATCACTGGCGTTATGTAGAAGGAGAACAGCAAAAATGTTAAATAGTTAGTGGAATTCACTACTGATCAAGTTAAATTACAGTCCGAAAGGATGACACCTCAGGCTATTTCAGGGCACAGAACCAAGCAAGCACACAGAATTCAGAGCCACCCTGAAGGAGGAGCTGCTTGCAATCTGAGAATACTCTGGCCATACAAGGCCTACACACTCACACTGCAAAAACGAGGCAACACTGATTCGTGACACACATTCATATCAGAGACGCACGCTGACACGTCCTGAGATTTCAGCTTTAGCCATCCTGCGCTAACGGTCCGGCGCAAGGCTGAACGCACCTGTGCAGGTGGCCGACCAGAAAACGCAGCGTCCTGTAATGTGCTGAGGGCAGCTGCCGCAGCAGGTCCTTCATCTTGAAGAGCACGCGGTTGAGCTCGACGCTGATCTGCGCCTCGTCAGCAGTGCTGCCGTTGCCCGCCTTGTCCACCTCATCCACCATGATACCCTGGCTCTCCTTAGCCAGGCTGATGAAGTCATTGTAGTAACGGAACAGGATCAACGGTTCTGGGAGCTACAGGGGAAACCATCACAGAATTCACACCTTCAGGAAGCTCAGCCATCAGACAGAGGCACATTCTGCCGAGGTGGTTCAGGGTCGGCACGCTACTCCAGAGCACGGCCCGGAAATCATAACCTATACCGAGCCTCATGAGACGAGGCACCTGACGACCCAGTCTGATTTTATTCGGGTTTCCATTAAAACCTTGAACTTCACCTCCCCAGATATGCAACTCAGGTCTTCCAGATTTTGGGGTAAAATGAAATACAGTTAATACAAGCCTTTTCTGCAAAGTTTCATTTTTGAGAAATGTGCAAACTTTTCCTGAATGACCCTGAGGAAAGTGATGCTGTTTCCTCCAGAGTAGGGGTTCACAGCCTGCTCCATGTTCCTCCATGGGCTACGCAGATTCTCCGATTTCCTGCCAGTCTTAAAAATGATGGTTAGTTGACTCAGTGTCTTCAAATCTTCCTGACTGCATGTATGACTGTGTGTCTGAGACTGGACCGGCACCTCACACAGGGAGGCTCATGCCCTAGACTGGACCGGCACCTCACACAGGGAGGCTCATGCCCTAGACTGGACCGGCACCTCACATAGGGAGGCTCATGCCCTAGACTGGACCGGCACCTCACACAGGGAGGCTCATGCCCTGGACTGGACTGGCATCTAGATTTAAATAAGATGGACGGACGTAGCATTGGTTTCAATCGTCACCGGAGATCCGACACCATCTTGAGGACATGTACCTGGCGGAGGTAGAGCTTGAGCACGTTGCTGATGTCGTGTGGGTACAACTCAGAGAGCTCCACCAAGTCCTTGCCATTTTCGAAAGCCTGACACAGTTTCTCCACCCGAGACTTGGCGCCGTTGACACGGTAAATACCCTACAGCCAGCAACAGAGATGTAAAGGAGACAAAACACAGCAGGCCAAAAACTAACTGCACAAACACGGCTACAGGTACACCTGCAGAGATGTTTAAAGCCCAAGCTTACAGACAGCATTTCACCAAGCTTCAGTATGGTGACGGTACCTTGATGTTTAAGGCCCTGTTTTCGATCTCCGATGTGCACTTCCGGATAATGAAGGGGATGCCGTCAGGGCAGTTTTGGGCTGCCTGCGTGAAGTCAATCCCAAAGAGGTGCAGCCTTCCTTGGAGCTTTCTGTGACCACACTGAATCGGCAAAGTCTCCAGACACTTCTTGTGGCAAGCGAGAGAACACTAGAAAAACAGGCAGCACTTACAGTCCCATCTCCTTCACTCAGAATTTTTCCAGTTCTTTCTTTTTTCCATGATCCAATCCAAGCATCCATATTTTCCAAGATTTCTCCATCACATTAAGCGGCTGCATGACGTGATGGAGAAATCCTTGAAAATAGAACTGTCATTTTCAACATTCTAAATTTTATGCACAAAATGAATATTTCTATCCCTTTAGTCCAACTCCTAAAACGATCAGCTCCGAAGTCGGATCTGAAGTGATCAACCTCGAGCCTTCCGAAAGGCTGCAGAACGTACGAGGTAAACGACTGTACCTCCTCACACTCCGCCCCATGAAAGACCACCAGGCCGTCACATTCCCGGCACTTGGAAGGAGACCGCAGCTTCCGCAGTTTATGCGTCTGGGCGGCTTTGGACATGTGGGCATTGCGGAAAGGCCTGGGAGAGCTGGAGCTCTCATTCAGCATGTCACTCAGACCTGGGGCGTACCAAAAAAAGCATCGTTCATTAAATGAATTCCAAATATAGCTTGTGAACACTTGTGTGACGTTGAAATGCACAAATGATTTTAAAAGATAGAGCCATGGTTTTGTTCCACGTTCAGCACATTATAACCACGACTGCCTGTGAAGCCCATTCTGTCCTCCTAGAAAAGGACTCACCGGGTTCCAAAGGCGATACCGGTTCCCGCTCGTCCAGGTCGTCCGCAGAGGACATGGTGCCGGTGGAGGGGGTTCTGGGAATCCTCCGTTTGAAATCACCTGTACGGCGGACACATTTCAGTGAATCTGCACATCTAATTTTAACACATTTTCGTGGGCCGCGTGTCACTGCTGAGGGGAATCGGGGGGCAGGTGGTCTGGTACATACAGTAAACTGCCCCAGCCCCCCTGAAGAGGACCTCACAAGGCGGATGGTGCTTGATTCGTACCTCTATTCAATGCCCGACTGCTTGACCCCCCCCGGAGGGAACAGGCCACCCCAGCCAACTCCACGACACATTCCCGGCATTCCTACACCGTTTGGCTTTAAAGCACCGACAAAGAGAAGACACACTCTGGGCAGGGGGCTTTCATTCCGGATGACATCAGGCCCCAAAAACGCTGCTACTTGAACTAAGTGGATGTCTTGTGGATTCCCAGCCAGAGAGAATTTTTTCATACTCCTCTACACCAATTTCCACTTCCTGTGTTAGTCATCTGAGCAGGAGTGAGTGTATTTTCATTAGCATATCAGAAAGCTGAAGCTGCATCATCTATTGATAAAAAAAAAAAAAAAAAAAGGAACAACCAACCATCTATCACCACTTATCCGGTACCAGGTGTCTGGGAGCCGGGAATATATCCCAGGGGACACCCAGGACCAGACCATCCAGCCTGCAGGCATAAATAAAATGCTATATGCCTGTGCTGTAAACTGCCAGCAAGGCTATGAGTGTTTCAGCCACAAAGGCGTGTGCCATCTTGTGGGGAGCAGACATGCATCCTGTAAAACGTGATCAGTCACCTTGACAAATTCCAGGACGACCCACAGATGGATGATGGAACGTGAGAAACATCCCAGAGTGAAGAGGTGCCTGTACGTGGCCCCAGCGTTGAGCGCCTACCTGGGCTGGTGGTCGGGGAGTCCATGGAGCGGGACTCACTGCTCCCCCCGAGGCTCTCCGAGTCGCTGCACATCCCCCCTCCGTGAGTAGCCGTGCTCCAGGTGCGAAACGGGGCCTGCAGCTTCAGGGCTGAAACAGTCACGCCCCGGGCAGTTATGCTCATATTCAACATGCTGAGCCCGGAGAGAGAGCCGACTCCCCCTTCACACCCACGACCAACATCTGACGCTGTCCCTAGATGACAATGAGGAGCTTTAAACCTGACAGAGCTTCCCTTCAAAAGGAGACATACTCCAGAATCTAATGGACAGGCAGCAGAAAACAGCCCATCGTGAGCATGCTTCCTAATCGTTTTTACAACATTCAACAGAACGTCACAGCCTGAAAATCTTCCAGATGAAAAGAATTTTAAATAATTAAGTTAAAATTTTGCTAAGGACCTTAAAAACCATGTTTATTGCATAT
Source organism: Gymnarchus niloticus (assembly GCA_009936485.2). Lineage (NCBI taxonomy): Eukaryota > Metazoa > Chordata > Actinopteri > Osteoglossiformes > Gymnarchidae > Gymnarchus > Gymnarchus niloticus. The sequence continues at coordinate 1,028 of JAACJT020000510.1, read as the reverse complement.
TGTCATAGCTGCCATGTTTAAAAATTCAAGCACAAGCCAGTGAGAAATAGAAAAGCTGTAGGCTATAAAAATGTCACTGAGTGGGAAAAAATTAAAAATGGAGAACTCAGAAACGACAAAAAGGGTGGAAGGGAGAACCAAGCAGACAAAGAAAGATCAAACTGGAATGATTCCAAAATACAGGAATGACCAGACATTCTCGTGAATGGTGGACGGAGTTTCATTTCCAGCCATAATGAGAAGCTGTGAATACCACACAGCTGGGAAGGGGCGCTGAGAACTTAACCCCCCTGAATCACATTCCTCACTCAGTCAATTTTCACCCATCACCACTGTATGCCAACGGGTCACCAACAGCAATGAGGTCACACATCGTACCTGTGTGACACTGTGGGCTCGCCGGCCAGAAGGCTTTCTTTACAGAAACGGACGCTGCGTTACTTACCTGTACTGTGTCCATTGATGACTTTCATTATGTAAAACCAACAGGGTCAACAGTTCCAGGCAAAGTAAAATGTTACTGTACCATACCAGTAGAGGGCGCTGCCTCTTAAACCCTGAAGAGTACCTTGGATGTCAGCACTGCTGTTGGAGCGCCTCTCCCCAATCTGCCTCCCCATCTGTGAGTGGAGCGGACTGTCGACCTCCTCAGCGCCGTGGAAGTCCCCAGAGGTGACGGACATCTGCGAGAAGTTTCCGTGGGAGGAGTTGGTGCTGCCTACACTCCACTTGCTGAGTTGCACCCTGGTGGAATGGGGTTCCAATAACATTACTATAATGTTCTCAGCCGCGTGCCCAGGTTGCACTGCGGTGACCTGGAGCCCCTATTGGAATGCATGCAATTCCAGGTGGTGAGTGGGTGTGACGTGAAGCATCAGTCAAACGTGCACAGGCTTGGGGGGGGGGGGGGGGGGGGGCTGCTACAGCCAAGCACAGGCAAACCCAAGGAGAAGAAGTCACCATATGAAGATGCAGCTGCTGCCCTGAAGCTAACGCCACGTCCAGCTATGCAGAAACCCCACCCCACT
>JAACJT020000509.1:0-19245 GCA_009936485.2 Gymnarchus niloticus | reverse complement strand
GAGGGGGGGGGGGGGGGGGGGGGGGGGGGGGAGGGGGGGGGGGGGGGGGGGGGGGGGCTGGTGGGGCGGCGCCCCCGGGGGGGGGGCGGGGGGGGGGGGGGGGGGGGGGGGGTTAATACTCTGTCACAAACCCGAAAGCTTTGACTTCTGCGCAAATGCTGCAAAATCGACTCCCTCTCAGTTTATAACCCAATAGAGCACCTCAGGCTGAGATGCTGAGTAGATTTACAGTGGATCTTTTTTAAAAAAAAAAATAAAATAAACTCACTACAGCTCTTCTAAAGTCATCTTTAAGTTATTAAAAAAAAAAAAAAAAAAAAAAAAAGTTACGTGGCAATTTTGTATGAGGTACCTGCCTGGTACGTCACAGCACAACCCCACTCAGCTTACTGAATATAATCTCAGGTTCTAACAGGAAAAGCATTCCAGCTAATACAGGGGACTCGAAGGGAAATGAGCTCAGAGCAGGAAGCGGGGTAGCCGTGACCTCTGAACCTGCTGAGCATTCGGATGCCGGCTGGGGTCATACAATAAATAAATATGGTACGAATAAACTTGGCTCACCTTTCCAATGGCACTCGCACCTGTGCCGGAGCTGAAGAAGACACTGAAGCGGCTGGCAGCTCGGTTCTTTCGGCTCTCCGGGCCCAGGGAGGCGGTGCCAACGATGGGCAGAGAACCACCCAGCTGAGCCGAATCCGTGTAGGGGATGCTGGCGTCCCCCAGGAATGCCGGCACATTTTTCCTCCGCCGAGCTTGACCCTGGGGCAGTGGAGGAGGGAGGGCCTTAATGAGTTTAACATAACATCGGACGTAATCGAAACGGCCTGCCACTCGGGAAGGAAGAAAGGCTTCCAAAACAGACATAAATGACATCAAAAGGACAATGACGCAGGGGTTGGTATTCCTGAGCGATGGTCCTGACCTTGAGAGGGGACGCGAGGACAGAGAGTTGGACAGACAAACAGGAAATGGAGTCAGGACACTTACTGTGAATAAACTCACATGACCCTGAGGAACAGCAGCATGAAAGAATGAAAAATGAGGCAGGAGGAGGATATGAAGTAAAGAATGGAAGACACGGGTGTTTCAGAATGACATCGGTAGGAGCAGAATGCAGAGGGCACCGGTGGGTGGTGGGGGGGGGACAGTAGGGATGACTTCATAAGGAAGGCTCACAAGGAAAAAAAAACGTAAGGAGACCTTGAGAGAAAATATCCATGACATCATGGTTTACAGAAGAAAAGAATCCTCTTATTTCGGCAGTACAATCTACCACAATTCACCCACTGAACTATGTACATTGTTCTCCACCGCAGAGCGATCACAAAAATGCAGTCAGAGGCTAGTGTTTCCAGTGCTAATGAGCCAACATCGTCTGATTAAACTGCTATGGTTTTGTCAGGAAAAAACAAAAAACAATCAGGAAGACCAGCCTCAGTAGGACACAGAATACCATGGGTTTCCCCTGTGTAAATCTTTAGATTGTCATCTAGATTCATTTCAAACCCAAGAGGATCCCAGCTCAGATTTGAAAACCCCACAGGAGAACTGGCATCATGGAAGAAAGGTCCACAAGCAGAAACAGTAGAGTGAAGATGTGCTCATCGAGTTTCATTTTGTTTGGTTACAAACAAGCTACTGTGGGGAGTTCCCAAAATAGAATGATGGTGGGAGGGGGGGGGGGGTTTCCCCCAGATAACACTGCTGGGATTTGGTTTGAGGCCACCAGTCACCTCCACAACTTCCAAAACTTCAACACTTTGGGGAATTTTTAGACATGGCATGGCTGACTTGAATTAGCACACTTTACGGGCACTCACGTGGGCTTGGTTATGATATCAAACGAAAGCAAGGACACGTCGGCCTGAATGAGGCCAGCCACAGGGGCAGTAGAGAGGCCGACGGAGAAACGGACACACTGCAAACATCCAGGCAACGGGACAATGAGTGGGATGCACGCTCTCTTGCTCCTCCTCAGCACCCTAGGACTCCATGGAGAACCAACTTTTGCAGCACTGTGCACCAGATTCATGGAAGGAACCCAGCAAGGTCATGGGGAGAAAACCTTTAGCCAGGTCGCTTCTTGCAACTTAAAACCGCGTTGCTATTGCCAAAATTAATGGGTCTGCCGACAGTTAAATCTGAGCACAATTATACTAAAGTGAAGTCAGACAGGAAAAACAATGTATAGAAATTCCTTACACTTTTTAGAGCCCAACTATCCTACCGGCCTCACAACCAAAAGGGCTGGATGCATCTTAAAAGGAAAGTGTCCTTATAAAAGTTTGCGGTTCTGTTCTCGCAGCCGCCTGGCTTGGCTGGCCCATCCCCCTCTTTAGCTACACATGAACGGTTCCCAGCTGACTGACCAATACCCAGTCAGGGGAACGTCTCAGGAATCCTGGCCCAGTAGATAAGCTCACAGGTGTCCGCTTGAGGACGGGAAAAACCCTGGAAGTGACAATGGGCAATTTCCTGCAGCCTTAACTTGAAACGCAATGGCTGGATTTTCCTTAGCTCGAAAAGAATACCCATTTCATGGACACCGAACTGTTGGTCCTGACCACCAGAACACGTTCTAAACATTAAGCTGTGGCAACTCAACATTGTAAATGCAGAATCACAGGAACAGACAGCGATGACAGCATTTCCAGAATTCATGTATAAAACTGTTATTCTACAATCTGCCATGGGTTCATGTGTATTAAGTTGTATAAGCAATTTTCATAACTAAGTGGGGGAAAAAAAAAAAAGTATGCAAGCTGTACTCACCATGGAAGCCAACGGCATGTCAAAAGCAGCAAAGACCATTGTACATTGCAGTACTCCAGTCCAGCTTAAGTCACGGTGGACCCAGCTGCTGTAGACTCGGACCCACTCTCAAACGCGATCTTGCACTACCCTGGCCTGAGCAGGAGTATTCCGATACAAAAGGGCCGAGGAAGTGACGAGACACTTTCGACCAATGAGAAGAAAGCAATCCTGGGCCGCAAAACGAAACCCAGGGACCTGCTGGTACGCCCTGTCCTCCCGGTACCAGTGCATCAATTACCCTGTACTGTGAGGTGTCCAACTGAGCCCGCATGCCTGCATTGCTGAAAGGGACTGCCCTGGTGTCATGGCAACAGGAGGATCCTGCCTATTGTGTGAGCAGGAAGGGGGAGGCGGAGCTGGGGGCCTACCATCTGCATACAGGAGGCGGGGCCCAGGGAACAGCCCACTCTGTAGACATCCTGGTACTGCACATGCCAAAAGTTCGCTTGACGTGTAGCCTTTTGTTTGTCATCCCACAGTGATGTCCCTTTTCCTTGACCCAACATCACCCCCCCATTCCATTTATTTTCAATGGCCTTATTTCCCTACTGAGCTGTTGGACTTTCCCCATCTCCTCCACTGAGCCAATCAGCCCGCTGTATTAACCTGGAAGGTTGCGATGCAGAAAGGCATGCACAGTATGTAAGCACGCACACACCTCTTCCAATGATGCTTCGGGGAAACTGTGCAGGTGCAGATGAGAGATCAGGAATTCCCGGATTAGGCAATAGAGAGATTAGCACCTGGACACATCAGACTTTCTTTGTCATTGGCACTGTGTCTCTCTGGGATTTGCAGATCATCTATCCGATAAAGATTTGAGACCTCTGAAAGCTCCTCATTCAACCACCGCTGGCTGTACAAAGCCAGGAAAAGACCGGTCAGACTTCCTTTTAGAGTTTGTTTTGCTCTCTCCCGCTTACGTCGATGGACAAGGCACAATAGCCTCCGTCGCTAAAGCTGTTTACTCAAACCCCAATACGATCTAAGTCTGTTAACAGGAAGGGTCAAACATGTCGGGTGGTTTTAAAATTCTTCACCACCAATTTATATTTTTAAAAACCACCAATGCTTCCACCTTTGCGAACCACAATTTACACATCTGCCACAGCTGCACAGGAGAGAGATTTAAAAGTCTAATTACATAACTCCCTCCATCCATGCTTTTCTACTATGTGTCGGAGGCCTGAAATGCAGGAACGGATGTAACAAATGAAATGAAGCTGACCAGAAAAAACATTAAATATCTTGGGTTCATACTGTGCAATGAAATAAAAGTCTGTTAAAGAATTACTGTTTTTTTTATTTGCATTTTCCATACGTCCCAACTTTTTCCTTATTTGGGGTTGTATATTGTCTGCTACATGTAGGGTACAGCATAAACGTGTCCCTTTCAGGCCCGACAATACAACAAGGGTTTTTGTGCCTTTGAACAAAATCTGACCTGACCTCCATTGCATATTTGACTCTGTAAAGCACTGCAGGCTTCTATCTGCGTAGCAGCAAAATAATTTAAGATACTGGAGTAAGACAATCATTTGTTGTGGGAACGTACTGTCCCATTTACGGAATAAGCTGCCCTGTTAACTGGACGGATGGATAAACGGTGGGAAAACTGTGGCGATAAACTCAAACTCACTCGAGCCTGACACAAATCACGCACACGCCACACTAGTAAAGACAAACACAGCCTATGAATCTCAACAGCAAACAGGGCTACTCGGAGAGACGGTTCAAATCGGCGGAACGTATCCGTCAAGAGAGCGACTGCGAACGTCCACATTAGCCAGAGAAGTATGGGCACACGAACAAAAGAGCATTCAGACAGACTGGAGATCAGGGAGCTTGATAAATCAGTGATTAAACAATAGCAGCAGAGAGGCCTGTTATAGACCTGATCAAGATTACATTCAGTAGCCTCAGAGTCACAAATAAGCAGCATCGCTGGTCCAGCACGCGCGCGCGCACGCACACACACACACACACACTCTAAACTTTCCATTCTGCATCAGCTGGTCTTATTGTTCAGCTTTCAATCGGCCAAGTCCGCATTATGGCCAGCTGCACTCGCAAATATTTACAAAAAAGAACCTTGATTAGATTTCCTATAGTACGGACTCATCCTTCCACATCCATATACAGAAATCAGATGGGGAAAAAAAAAAAAAAAAAAAAAAAAAAGCAGGGAGAAGCTAGATCCAACATTCAGAACCAAGCTCCAGCTTCCCCTGAGCAGCTCCAGCCCTACAGCCGAGCCCCGGCCATCTCACCTGGCATCTCGTGGGGACTGGAGCCTGGTGTCGACTCCCCTCAACATCCAGGTTGTTCTCAGGAGCCAAGTGCAGGAGGTCCCAGCTGTGCCAGGATGACAGGCGCCCAAAGAGTACCATATTCCCAGCAACCTGCTACGGTGACGCAGACTCTCCCAGAAATGAGGAAACACAGCAGTTTCCCAGCCACAGTCTTGCTCACAGATCAGCCCACTTGAGATGTGAGGACTGTCAGTCAGACGGTAGGTGTCTAAATGCATGTTCCAACAAGCTGTCCACGCCCACCGCCGGGGGGGGGGGGCACACACTCCCCACCACTACCAGAAAAAAAAATAACTAAGGTAGTTCACTGCTTCCACTACCATCAACCATGAACGAGTCTCCAGAATCTAACCTACCGTATCACTGCATAGAAGAATGTCTGACAGCACCGACAGAAGTCCCCTGCTCAATAAAAAGCAACACCACCGCACCCCGAAGCACGAAGGTACCTCGTATCAACCCCAGACCTATGCTCTTACACGGACTCCATTCACACCTTGGATACAGACCATCAGAAATGTCCAGGTCTTAATAACATCAAATCTGAGAGCAGAAACCATGACATTTCTGCACTGAGAAAGAAAAATCTGCCGTATCTGAAAGATTTGCACACTGCACACATGCTGGAGCACACATGCTGGAGCAAGCATGGCTAACAACATTCCGCAATCCGGGAAAGCAGAAAATTGAGACAGGATGTTACACCTGCGATACGAAACAAATGGATTTCTGGGACTTTTCTTACAACTAGGACCTGTTGTGTTTCTTTGGCCAATAATGCAGAAGATAAGATAAAGTTTATTCCGCAAGGAGAAATTTGGATGTCGCAGCAGCGTGACAGTCAGTGGAATAAGATAAAGGTGGGGAAAAAAAAAAAAATGCAAGAAGAATTTTAAAGTGCCATAAAAACAGGGAAAAAAAAAAAAGTTTACATAAAGGGATATACATTTCTTTTTATGGTTAAATGTCTGAGTGTCCATGAATGCCATGCAAAAAACAACACATTGAATGGGAACAGTGAACTTGTATTCTCCAGGAAGGACAGCTTCCAGCAGGCACTCTGAATAAACACACCACAGCATGGGGTGAGTATCAGAGGGAACCGCGATTAACAAAGACCAGCAAGATGACGCAAAGTAATCCAATCACAGAGCCATCCTCATTATTCTACTGCCTAGCATCAGTGGGTATTGTTTACCTGCTAGGTGTCGACAGCCTGAAACTAATTAGGGGCTAATCGTGTTAGCCTAATTAACTCACATACCTATCAGACCGTCAGTCAGCCCCATTGTCTGAGACAGACGCGACCTTTATGCAGCGAGAGAGCCGGCCATGTCCAGATAAGAGATCGTCAATATTCAAGACCTCTTGGTTTTAACTTCACTCACCCACGTAGGGCTTGACTGAGATCTGTCACCGTTCTTTAGAGGAACCAGTTAATAAAGGACTGCATCAGTGGAACATGGGAAAAGTCTATCATCAGCCTGGGCCTGTAGTTCCAACACCATGCCCCTCGCCCATGGGCCATGTCAAAATGGCGGCTTCCCAGACCAACATGTGCTCTATTGCTTGTAGGAACAATACTGCAATGATCCCCCAAAGATATGCGCAGCACTATGAATAAAATCATATAATACAGCAAATGAAGTGATTACTTCAAGCTGAAACGGACTTGCTTCAGCACTGTCCAGCTGCAGCGTGTGTTGCTGGGTGACAATAGTAAATAACTGCCATACTACCTGAATTTATCAGGAAGCACTCCCCCTACAGGCAAGGAGGTATCGGCACACACGCCAATACACTTGAGGCCAGGTCCGCTGTGATGGCACACGTGGTACCAGCCCCATGGACAAAATGATGCAGGGCTGACATGAATACAAATGGCCTGCGGATAGGACAAAATTAGTCCCAGTAGACAACAAGCGGTGCCTCTCACACGCAGATTTTGTAACACGACTGCACATGTACTGTATACATCGTGTGACGTTAGGAGAACCACACAGAGAAACATGAACACAGCCGCAGTCATATTTCCCAGAGGCTGCCCCGTGTGGAGAAATCAGTCCTCGCCTTTACAGCCTGAGCAAAACGATGCTTCTCTCCCCCCTACAGGCTTTGCTTGTTCACCGTTGATCCACCTACTCTGTATCCCCTGCTTGGCTGAAGGTGTGATTTATGTAACCCAGCCGCACCAGGGTAATCAATCTCCATGGTGCTGGGAAACAGTGTAATTGGCTTTCTGGAAAAGCCTCATAAACGTCACGGGACCGTCACGCCAGCCGTTCTGCTCACGATACGAGATACGGCCTGGAACGCCAAGCGGGATGATACAGAAACAGTACGGTGTGGAAGCTTCGACATCTGGGCTCAGTCCTCCAAGATGAAGGGGGCAACATACTGTAGCACTGATGGAGTGTGAGGAAAAAGGGGAACGACGGTTTTATTGCAGCGGACAAATGATACGTCATTTAAAGAAAGCAGCAACGCTGGCCCTGCAAATAAAGCCCCATGTTACATGTGACATGACCCCTGAGTGTCCAGAAATTTCCAATATTACCCCCTGAATCCCTTTCCTCTCTCTCTCTCTCTCCCCCCCCCCCCCCCCCCTTCTCGTACCTTGGGCTGTGGCTTCCTCACCCACCCTAAATCGACGGAGCTGCTGGGTGATGTCAAGCCCGTGGTCTCGAAGCTCTTCACACGAGCTGCAACCAGGCCTCTGCTCTCCCCAGTGGCCAGTAGGGAGCGCCGCTGCTGCTGCTGTAGGTCCACCAGACTGCTGTAGTGGGTCAAGACCCCGGCTTGAAAGGAGGGCAGGACGGACGGCGTGCTGGAGACCTCCCACGTCCGATGGCGGAAGTGTAGCATTTTATGGACGACCTGGGTGTTGCTTGCATACAGGTGGGCTTCCGTGGGTCTGCGTGGGAACGTCCAGAGGTGGTCGCAAGAGCGCGGATTTGTGGATTTGACAGCAGGAAATGTAGCCCGGTCTTTCGTAATTCAGCACGGGGGTCCATTCAGGGATCTGGCACAAAACCAGGGTGATGCGGGCCAAAGCTCTCACAGAAAGTCCGGTCGCTTCGGCAATCTGGTGTATGGCTGTTTTGGACCACCGGGGGGAGGGGGTGCAGCTTGGAATTAATCCTACAGTGACCCAGATCTGCTGATCTGAGGCTGGGTTCAATGGTACATAGCACAAGATATAAAAAAGTGAAATAAAAAAGCCAGCACGTTTCCTCGAGAACTGTCGAAGGGGATGGCGTCTTGGGACATAGGACCAGCAGTAAATCAGTCAAGCTGCTTTTCCGAAACTCGTCCTGGCTTCTTCTGAATGTTGAAGAGTCAGTTTGCCTCCAGTTTCAAGGCAAAGACGACTCGTAACATTCTAACAGCAGCAAAATAACGATGATGACGACAATAAAGTTACGCCCCACCCTCTCTCTCCGCCAGACCATCACACACGGTCAACTGTCTTCATTCCCAGTCCCGACACTTCCTCATCACTGGCGATGCCCTGAGCAGCCATGGCAAACACTCGTCCCAGACTGGTCCTTCCTTGCTCTCCTTGCCACCCTCAGCACAACCCGATCACAACAGACCTTTGCTTGCCTTGCCTGTTCTTCCTCTCTGGATGATCGGGAGCAAAGAGCGCCAGCACACCTACCCCGTCAGGCACCTGGCTCCTTCTCGTCCCCTCCCCCCCTATCACTGCCAGCTTTCTTTATCAGCCGGCGTGTGTAAAAGCCCTCTGTGAGAACGGTACAAGTGCGGTGCTTCCCCAGCCAAGATGCGATTTGCTGCCAATGTCATTATGACTTTGCTAGAGTGCGGTGCTAATGTTGGGATTCCACCCACCCCAACCGCCAGACCTGTACCTCAAGGCCACGCGGAAACCGATTCTTGAGCTTTTGACGACTCACCTTCCACTTGACCAAAAGCACTGCATACTTTTCCTGGGTTGAGAACAACTTTCACGGGCTGATAGCTTTACTCAGTCTCGTTTACGATCCACCGGAAAAACCAACGCAACAATAAATAAATACATAAATAAATAATAATCAGGCATGGGTACTCCCCCAGAAACAGGCACATTCCCCGAAAATGCCGACAGGGACGTGAAGGTGACTAAAATGACACACAGCGCCGCGGCCCGGGACTTTGCCCCAGGCATGGAGCGGACTCTCTCGTGACATCAGCATGCGGGCCTGCCGGCTTGCTAATGCATGGCAACAGTTTGGCAGGCAGAAATGGCAACAAAATATCAGTCTGGAAAGGGCCATACTAGGTAAACCGGAAAAATCCATCCATCTGCTATCCACTTATCCTTACACTGGAAAAATAAATAAGTGAATGGGGAGGGGCTACAGCGTGGCACAGTAACTCCGGGGGAGTTCATTACAAGCTACTCCACATCAGTTTTCACAGTTTTCAAAGGGGAGTTTTGATGGAAGAGAGAAAAAAAACAAACAAAACAACACTTCAACAGGCTCCTGCCCCTTTATCTGCTGCAATAGAAGCTTAAGTAATCACTTTTTATTGGTGTCTAGTCAATGTGTGAGGGAAGACAGGGCCGGTGAACATACAGGGTTAATGACTCAGCATTACTCTGCTGTTATCTGTTAGTTATTTATTTACTTAGGAGACGCTTTGAAGTATCACCACCAAAGCTCTGCTGAAGTTAACCGATACACAACCAGCAGAGACCCCAACCAACGTTTACGCATTTTCCCGAACAGGTACGGTCATGCGGCGCTCTGATGGCTGTGAACAACCCCGCCCTCAGCGGGTTCTGACACAAAATGAGCAAGCCCGTCTAGCGGCAGGCATGACCTTAGCACTGAGGCGGGGCTGACGGAGCACACGGCGAAAGAACAGACAGACAATTTAAAGGTTTAATACCGAGCATTTTCCACCTAAACCATATTCACTCTCAGTTTGTCGAAACCTCTCAAATGAAATGATACAGTACACAGGAGGCCCAAGTTAGGCGAAACAGCCGTACAGAGACCGCTGTAAGCAGTCTGTCATTTCAATTCCAGGGCTGCCCTCTAGTGGTCAGAAATGGCTCTGGCGATGGATCCTCAACGAGGTGAATGCATCCTAGAGGGCTGGAGCAGCATGGGTACAGCACAATAAACAGAGCATGAGCCACAGTGTAAAAACGGACGAGAAAAAAAAAGCAGTGAAATGAGCAGTGAAATTAACACAGGAGTCAGTGAAGAGGAGGAGGAAGAAAGAGTTTGCAAGGGTACCGTGGGGGGGGGGTTAATACTGACCAGCAGGTCGACGGTCTCATTGCAACCCAGGGAGGTGTGCTCCAGCCTCTCGCCCCCGGGAGTCAGGATGTAGGGGCCCTGCCCCACCGAGGCCTTCATGATCGGCAGGCTGAGGGATCGTAGGTCCTTCACCCCCTGCTCCACCTTCAGCTCCTCACCCGGCCGTGCTGGAGGAAGAGGAGGAGAGCAAACAGAGGCGGTCAAGCTATGGGAACAGGTCGGAGCTAAATGGGGGACAAGAGGGTAAGGCCTCAGGCCAGCAGCAGCCATTACTGCAGGAAAAAAATAAAATGTCAATCTTTGGAAACAAGACTCCAGATATTCCATGACAGTGACCTGTAAGATAATGCTTTTCAAGGAACAGACCACTGTCACCCATGTTTACAATAATATCCAGAGAATATGATTTAGTAAAAAAACCCATTTAAAAAAAAAATACCATTATGGAATTAAGCAGGTTAACTGGAAGTGCTCAGTCTCCATCCGTTCTGATACTGAATCACTGCTCTAGGGTACATCATACTGGGAGATGGCCTTACCCCTAATGGAATTTACCTGGAAGGCCTTTTCACCCTTTTTCCCCCTCACGCTGTATCCACCCCTGACCCAAGATTCCTAAACATCACAGAAGATCCACCAGGACCACACACTCTCTCACCCGCAGGACAGTTGACTTTCCAAATACCACCAGGATGCTGAGTGGACGTGAACGGGATGAAGGGACAGCAGAGGACGTGGGGATGGACGTTGACGCTGCACCAAACAGACCACCTCTCACTCCCCCCATCCCAAAGCAGATGGCCAAGGAATCAGCCCTTACCTTTCACCTTGAGATAGTGACCGCCAAAGCGGTAGGCCTCAAAGTCGAGGGAGAGTGGGGTGTTGGACTGATCCAGGAACAGATCCACCCGGGACAGCTCGATCCCCCTCCGTTCGAACACAGGCCCCAGCACCTCCCTACCACGTGGGATCGGTAGTCTTTGTTAATCCATGTCCCACTATGCTTTCGAGACGAGTCATTTGAATTGAATAGGTTCTTTAAGTTTCAGGCGACGGAACACGCCCGTCCACCTGAGACTCACCGCAAGGTCTTCTTCTTCATCGCCGGGACAACCTCTGGCTCGATGTCTACATTGAGGTCGAACTTCAGGCTGAAGCACTCCTTCCTGGGATCCTATGGTTAGGGGAGATGAGACACTCAGAAAGCAGTTAGCCACCGGTTCGCCATGGAAACCGTGAAGCTGCGGTGGGACATTTTAAAAAGAATAGAAATGGTGTAATTATAAACCAGTGGTACAGAAACAGCAGTGGGCCGTGATATTTGACCTGAGGACAACCTTATATAGTAGTACAGATAGACACCCCTCCCTCTCAACAGTAAATGCTCAGGGCTCCCCCTAGAGGCAGAACGTGGCACTCACATCTGTGAGGTTTCTCCGGGGCTTCTTCTTGATCCTACCTGCTTTTCGGTCCCTGATGAAGAGGTCATGCAGAGGTCAATCAGTGGGGTATGGCATGTTTACAAGCATGAGATCCTCTGAAGGCCCCAACATCCCCAAGCATGGCTGGGTGCAGGCAAACCATGCAGATGAAAACGGACATACCCCCGCTCGGTGCTACCATCTTCCTCTTCCTCCAAGTTGGAGGGGGGCCTGGTGCGAGGGGGACAGGAACGCGTGGACACGTTCCGGGCCAGGATGGAGCCTAGGAGGGCAGAGATGGAGCGAGGAAGTCAGACCTGTATATCCCCACGAAAGCTAAGCAGCTAAATTTGCCCCTCCACCCAACCCCACTGGAGAGGCAGGACACACCTGGATTAATAACAACTGACATCAGTTCTGCTCAAGAGCAGAGCATCTGGAGCGTATAATGTGGAAGATTAGTGCAGCTAAAAATCGTGGCAAGATTAATACATTTAATGAATACAAGCCATTGAAAGATTAAGGTTTAGAATGATAGAATGGCCAGTGACCTGTTTTTAACACGAACAACAGTGGCTATAGGAAATGACCAGCCTTTAATTCAAAAAAATTAAAAATAAAAAAGTGAACTATTCAGACTCAAGAGCAGCCTGAAAACTATCAAGCCAATAGGAACTCATTACTGGTTGTTTGAGAGGACGCTTTATTCTGGTGACTTGGGTACTTTGCCTGGCCCCCTTGCTCAAAGGCACGGATTCGAACCCATGCATCACAATTCCATTCCACTTAACCAGCTGGCTACCTTGCAGCTGCAGGTCGAAGCGAGGGTGCCGGTCAAAGTGCATGCTGTCCATCTCGTCCAGGTGACGGCGAGAGTCACATGACTCGCAAAGGCTGAGGGGGCTCCTGTTGTTCAGGTCCTGGCAGTCCGGATGGTGGCACACCTGTGTGGGCCGGGGTCACATGGGTGAAAGGGGTCACCAGCTACTAGCCACACGCCCTCCCCACCCCCAGGGACTGATCCTCCAGCATGCCAGCATCCTAGCATTGTAGGCTGCTATGCAACCTTTCACCACAAAAAGCAAGCAATCAAAAAGCCACCGCCGCCTTCATCTGGGGACGGGGGGGTGAGCTAGCAAATGTGGGGGGTCTTAAGAGAGGGGCAGACAGCCCCCCAGCCTGCTCCTGAGGGTGAAGAGACAGACCCGTTCACTGCAGGCCACAACAACGGGATGTCCCCAACTCGTAGCTGGCTTTCCAGAAACTGCCTCCTTACTGGTGACTCCCCAAGCCCCCCCCCCACCTCACTGCGGCCCCCGCCATCCTAAAAACACACCCCATTCCCAATCAGGAAATGGGGATGTATGAAGACAGACAATAGCGGTCCCATTAATGCACTTCCTGTCATTGTCCTGCTGTTCGGGCACCATGCCAGCGGTCCACCCTTTAGTGAACACACACACACACACACACACACACACACACACACACACACAGCTGGCACGATACATTTACTGACACACACATACACAAACCACAAGCACAAAGTGTTCTCACTGTACCCAGGGATCTGCAGCGAGCACGCACACACGCACACGCACACACACACGGCAGTCCATGGATTTGCACATCCAGAATATCCACAAACATACAGTCTCTGCAGTCCATGTATTTTCCTATATCCGCATAGTTTAATAGTTTGCGTTAAAAAAAAAAAAAAAAAAGACAAGAAATCAGGCTGGTGTCTCTCCTCCTCGATTCTCATAGTATGTCAGGAGAGTCGGCTCTCAAAGCACAGCAAGCTTTCAGTGTGGTGACCAAGTAAACAGCTCATTTGCTTAAGCGATGCATTAAGCATCAGAGGAATGGGCTCAAGTTTCAGACAGCTGTAAATCACAAACTAAAGCAATGCAGTGGCAATGAAACGAAGATGTGAACTTTCAACCCATGACTTCAAAGTACATATTCATAACTAGCTACGTGGCATCTGCTGGACGGGTACAGCTGGACAGTTCCATGGAGACGCGATGGCAAGGTTTCACACGCCGAAAGAGCTTCAGCTGCTTCGGGTGGTGGTTTGGTTCAGCTCACGTCCCCAAAAAGGGACAATGAATTTAAATTACCGGTACACGACGTTTAGCCAGGTTAAGCACCCATTTCATGAGGGAGGTTTGCCAGGGCAGGAGAGGATTGGGCTGGGACAGGAGAGATGCAATTAAACACCTTTCAAAAGCCACAAAGCTGCCTAATCCTGGCCGTATATAAATCGCTCTGTTCTGTCAAGCTGATCTGACAGACCCAGGGAGATTAAAGTCCCACGATGAACCAAGGACCCAGTCCATCTCTGTGCAAACCTCCCACACCGTCCCATGCACCAAACAACTCCGCGGGTTACCAAAAACACCTCACTAAACCTCTTTTTCAACTACGGGGCAGGGAGGAAAAATACACTTGTATCAGATTTAGCAGGCCAATTAAAAGCTAGTGATTGCATGCCAGCAGGGTTTTAAAAAGCCAACTTAAAAAAACAGCACCACTTCAGAGAAATGCTGTTGAAACTTTCTATTTGCTGAAGTGTGTTCATTTTACTTCTGAAGTGCAACCCGCCCAGAAAAGATCACACTGAAACATAACTCAGCTATGCAGTGAGGGTGCTCACAGCTCCCAGCCATTCCTAAACATGAAGAAAAAAAAAAGGATCTGATGATAATGAAACGTGAACCGGGTCCTCGGCAGGCTAAGCAGAAGATGTGAGGTTGGATGGGACGCCTTGTTTACGCAACGACTCGGGAAGGTGAGGGACGTAAGCATTCCAGAATGGTTCTCCGAATACCACCCTCCCGGTCCCAGGAGCCAAGACAAAGAAGCCGGCCTGACAGCGAACGTCCATTTGCTCAAAGCCCTCGACGGCGTCGTGGAAGGTACACGGCCTCCAAGAGGAACGGGATGGACCAGCAGCTGGTTTTAATCACTCTGATGATTAGAAAAGACCTTAAAACATACCGACTTTACCATTTATGGATATGTTCTCAATGACAGCTTAACTTTATTTATTCCCCCCCCCCCATCCTCTCCATTGTGAAATCTGTAGAAGCCTGATGGAAAAAGTATCCTTGTTCAATAAAATAACTTTAGCAAACATGGCACCAGCAGGCTTCTCTGAAGCATGGGACTAGCGGCAGACCAGTCACAATTCATACCTGTAAGTCCTTCTATGTGCCTCTTATTGTAAGACTACAGAAATCTTGGCACTTGGAACAGGTCCTTTGGTGGGGTGGGGGGCACCAGGTGTTTGGATCCACAGGAGCAGCTATGCAGAGGGAATGCAGGCGGTGGGGGCGGGGGGGGTTTGGCAGGCGCAGCCAGAGCACTCCAATTCGGAAAACACACCCCTGCATGGTATGGTGCCCTAGTTTGTGTGGCAGGGGAGGGGGAGTCCGTCGCAGCGGTTTAGCCGCGTAAGAAACCCGGGCCCAATCGAAACTTGTGGCACAACAAGTGTGCGAGATCCAACGCGGCCCATCGGCCTCGACCAATAAGAGCACCACTGAGCCATGGCTGCCATCAGACGAGTGGCACGGAAAGAAACGTACAAAAAGGGGTGAAGGGGTGGAATGAGGAGATGGGCTCCCAGCACCTACCCATGGGGGGGAGGGGGCAGACAGGAGCAGAACATAGCTGCCTAGAGAGCTGGATCAAGGCTCACCCTGACCTGGCAGACTTCCTCCTTCCTTTGATCTGTACACCCTGTTCTGCCAGAGCAGGCCTAACTGTTATATAATCCCGGAATCGCCTACGCTTCTCGGTTGGCTTCTGGCTTTCCGTACACGTGACTCTGTTACTGCACGCATGTCACTGCACACATACGCGCTTAGGCAACTTCCAGAAACTGACTGCAGCAGACATGTACAGAACCGTGTGAGAGCATCACACCTTGATTGGCTCAGGCCCACTCTTAGCCACACCCACAGCTTCCTCTAGACCCACCTCCTTCAGGACACAGCACATGCAAGTCTGCCAGAAACCTGTGGGCAATGACAGACGATCCGGTATCCTTTGCTGACTGCATTGCTGGAATTTAGCACTCCTGCAGATTTGCTCTGCATAACAGCAAGACAATCAGTCCTTATTTGTCAGAATATGCGACTAGCCCGGGCACTTGTCATCTCATGACTAAGGGCACTTTCACACTGCCACTTTTAGTCCAAAACAGGGGTCTGTTTGCCCCGAGTCTGACTCCAAATACAGTCAGTTTGATAAGTGTGTCTTCCAACTTTGAGTGCACATCAAAGAACCGCTGTGAATGTGAACGCTGTTCGCTCTGAAAGCGGACTGTGATTGATAGACTTTGCTATAGAGAAGCGTAGCTTCCAGGAGTCAGAACGATGACTAAAACCTACCGGGGTTCAAGATAACAAAATACGATGTGAATGCAGACCAGAGAGAGCAGAGAGGAGGGGACCAACCAAATTTTGGTTCGGCCCCAGGGGACCGTACCAAGTGTGAAAGCACCCTTTGATTGCTGTAACTCTAATAACAGCTACCTTGTGCTATTAAACCACTTCAGATAATTCAAAATGCAGCAGCACATCTGGCATCCAACCAGCCGAATGCTCCCATATTACACCACACCTTCTCTCTCTTCCTTGTCTCCCTACAAGTTCAAGTCCAGGCTCCTAACTTTCAGGGTTGTTAATATCCATTGAATCACTGATCAAGACCTACAACTCACCTTGCCCTCTTCGATCAGCAGGCCAACACTGCCTAGCAACACCCCACACCAAACTAGAAATCTCACTGTAGCAGTTTCATATGTGTGGTACCCTGACGGTGGAATGAGTTAGCCATCCACATCCTGTAAAGAGATTCACTCATGACCTTCAAGGAACACCTCAAGACCCATCGCTTCCAGGAACACCCAGACCAGCCCATCTAACCACTGACCTTCTCCGTCATTGGCCATCCCACGTTTATGCTCCCACATGCTGTACTAATCTATTAGACACGGTGCTTGATTTAAAGGACTCCTCTATTAGGTTTTACCTTGCTGCCAATGTTAGCTCATGCCAGCCCCTTAACATCTGTATGCTTGGGTTACATCTGCCAGATAAATGGAAATGGGAGGGGGGGCTCTCAGCACAGGCTGTGATGACCACACACACACTGGGTGACAATTATGAGTTTGTTCGGTCTCCTTGGTGCCAAAGGAGGAAACTCCCAGGCTTTTATCTCGATACAGACTGTCCGAGGGCAGCCCACTCACAGTGTGGACCAAGTGAAGTCACCAGCTAAGCACGATTCTTTGGCAGCAGTTTGTCTCATTACCGGCTTGCAAATAAAGGCCTCCAGAAATTAACCTGAAGAGTTCGCCCAAAACAGAAGTGTAAGATAGCCAATACTTGGTTCCACTTCCTGAATTACTTGCGGATATTTCTCCAAGGACCTGACGTAAGACAATTTAGCCCATATCTGACTAACATTCAGAATATTCCCCCTGCAATAACAGGGAAATTAAAAAAACACAAGTAACATCCAGTGGAATCTCAAGGAAATTTAAGACACTATTAGGAAAAGACACGAGAAGAGTACTAGGTGATTTGTTAGAGTAAACAAAAAATGAACGAGATCGGCCTTGACGCCTGATGGAACAGTGAAACTGGAATGACTTAGAGGAGATAAATGAATCATGAAGGTGAGATGAATCACATGAAGTGGATAAATGACCATAACAATTAAGACAAAAACAGCATGATTCATCTCCAGGGCACTTGAGGGCTACTGGTAGATGAATATTCACATGCCTAAAAACCACTGTGTGACACACCTCGCCCACAGTGTTTTTGTCCCGGGTAGAAATGCGCATGCAGTCTCTTTCTGGCTCGTAAGCACACAACAGCCAGCCAGTCACTGAATGCTTGCTGATGATTTGGAGGAGTTTCGAACCCAGCTCTTTCAGTACAGACTGCAAAGGGCTTTTCCTCAGCCTTTCCGGTCACCCCTACCTCTAGTCCCCTTCATCCAACCCTCAGTCCTGGAAAGCAGCACACTCCCCCCAATTCCCAAAGGACAATGACACTGATGCTTTCATGGAGGCTGCCTGAAAAGAAGTGGCTTGCAGAATGAGGGGCAACACCACCATGAGACTGTTTGACTAGCTGACGCAGCCACTAGTCATTTAACAAATCACCCCGTGTCCCAGTTTGGTGGTACACTAGCAAATGGCTGAGGTCGAACACTTTGTTAGTCTGATCTACTGCCTACAAATTCTTCTGAGAAGGTGCTTGTCCCCATTGTAGCGAGAGCCTTGTATTAAGGGGTTGAGAGAAATGTGCTTCTCAATCCCATGGAAAAAGGAAAGAAAACAAAATACAAAACACACGCACGCACACATCCCCAGAGGCAAACCCAACTTGCCACGCAGTGCGTCAGAGGCTGTAACAATGACTGGAGACAGGCGACGACGCACCATGAAGTGAAAGACTGGGATTTCCCTGATTGCATCTTTCGGGAAGGATTACTGCACCTTCGATTAAAGTCGCAATCGCTGGGCAAACACTACGAAAAGCAGGCTGTAGAAAAACTCCACAGACTGGGAAAGCCATACACCATTGACTTTGGTAATTGCCAACGTAGGCCATGGAAATGAGAGTGTTAAAACAAACTCTCTCTTTGTGCCACAAATGCGATAAGCGAGAAGCTTGAGAGAGCCAGAGATTAAGTAAACAGTGATAACAGCAGGCAAAAAGACATGCTGAACAGAAAACGATTTTGCATGAGCTTTCCTTCTGTACAGGGGCTGTTTCAACTTGTTAACCACGTTTCACCAGACCCCGTATGCACGTGGCCACACGCACACATGGACACTAACATACCGAGAAACACGGTGCCTGACACCACAATCCTCTGAACCAAAATCCTATTGCGACGTGAGCCAGACAGAACAGCAACAAAGCCAAACGCTCAACAAGCTCAGGATTCTGGCACCGAAAGCAGGGCGTCTGACAGCTGAAAGGAAGGCATCGCACACCTTGACCCCATCTGTCTGATGGCTTGAGAGGTTCGCACCATCCCTGCGGAATCAGACAGATGGGCCGAGCGACAGTTAAAGTACAGACTGGGTGGGGGGGGGGAGCAATCGTTCCTTTGGTGGAAGCGCAGTTCTTTTGGAATACACTCATGCCATAACCCCCATTAGGCAGGAGCCCAAAAGAAAAACATTATTACTAAACAAAGAGATGGTCTGAAAATGCCATAAAGACACCCATAATTCCCCACTTACCTGGTCATTCCAGTTTCTGCTTCTCAGCTGATGATCTGGATGTGCGTTTTAGCTCTGTAAAGGCAGGCGATGCGGCCAAAGGCCTTAGGGTACTCATGTGAGAAGCGGGTGGGAGAGATGCAGAGGGAGAGTGCGGGCTGGGG
>JAACJT020000508.1:0-19245 GCA_009936485.2 Gymnarchus niloticus | reverse complement strand
CTGTCCTGTCTGACCAGCTTGCTGCCTTCTGAGCCACCGAGCCTGCTCTGATTACTGGACTGCAACCTGCAAGACCGCGCTGTCCCTCAGATGGATACAAGACTTGCTTTTTTATATGTATTGTTCTAATTTGTATTCATTAATTTGTCCTGCCCGGTGCTCGCCTGAGGAGGATGGGCTTCCCCTTTGAGTCTGGTTTCTCCCAAGGTTTCTTCCTCCTGAGGGAGTTTTTCTTTGCCACTGTCACCTTTGGCTTACTCTCTGGGGACTGTGGGCCTGGGACTATGTAAAGCGCTTTGTGACCGTGCTTTGTGTTAAAAACGCTATATAAATAAAATTGAATTGAATTGAATTCATATTTCCTCTAGAGTGTGATGAAGTGTGTGTGTGCATACCATGTTTATGTTACGTTGTGGGGACAAAATGTCCCCAGGAGGGCATAGTTTAGGATCAGTGTTAAGCCCATAGTGTGTTTGTTTGTGTATGTGTGTGACCCCATCCAGAGTACACACCGTCCTTGTGCCCGCTGCTGACTGGTGTAGGGGCTAGGTGCCCCAGTTACTCTCTAACCAGAATTAGCAGTTAGAAAAGGAATAGATAGAATTCATTTATTCATTGAAGACTTTTAACTTCAGTCAAAATAACTGGGTCACGATTTATAAATACTCACTGTGTCATGTAAAGTTCATAAAAATATGTAAATCAGTCTAGGATTATAGCTTAATGTTATTCATTATTAGGACATCTGTCCTGCTTTTCACATAGTAAAGCAACTGGCATCAGTGGATTGAACTTTTTACAGGTATAGGAAGTACTTTGGTAAACATGCTGGACTGATTTGTAGTGCAGCTGGATCAGTATCAAGCTCATTCTTATTTGCCTCCTTAGAGATATGTTTCCTTATGATCAAAAGTGCTACAATTGTTAACAAAGCCTTAGCGAGAGTGTTCTGTTCCCACCATAAAGTTAGTACGGTCTGATATCTTTGAATTCAGACCTGCTTTCTCTGCAGTTTTAAAGTTAGAGTCATCGGCTTCATAGTTGGTATTATCATCTCTGTCTGAAAGAACGCTCTCAAGTGCACAAATGGGGCACATCAAATTGCTTTTATGCACCATAAATGGTCCGTACAATATTATAGTATGATGTATTTTTTCATGAATAATTGCATCTTAAAATGAACATATTGTTTATCAGAATAAACAGCTAATGCATTGTCAGTGTGTATTTTACTCATTTTGTTAAATGTTGTTCTGCTATCTTTAGTGAAATCTGTAAAACAGCCTATAAGAGGCAATATACTGATGGTATACCTATGTTATTTAATGATCTGATTTTAATACTGCTCTTATCATCAAATAACTTCACATATTAATCTTTTCCTTACATTTTAACATACACTCGTGTATGTATAGATGTTAATGATTCTAGTTGTTCTAGCAATGTTGGAATACAAATGTTAATAAATGAGCCATATTGTTAAAAGTAAATACATAAACAAATAAAAATACAGTCACAGATTCTTTGGGTGGAGTTTCTTTTTTCTGTAAGAAATGCAAACAGAAACTTCCAGAACATCACTAGTCTCATTTCATACAGACACTGCAGATTTTTTTTTTGGTGTTTGGTCTGGTGTCCTTGCACTTTATGTGTTGGTTCTGTCAAGAAAACCAATACACAATGAATATTGTTTTAACCTAGAGGAAAGGACTTTATGCTTTCAGTAACAGGTTATATCTAATGTGTCAAGGAATGTTTTAGTTTTGTTAATGTGTTTCGTATTTTCAAGCAACTTTTTCATGAAAAGCATCAGGGATAAAATGTCCTGATGTCTCCACATAACAGATGCTTGATTTGTTATTTAAAAATGGCCAAAACATGTTACTGCAGAAACATGTATTTTATTATCTGGGACATTTAATCAATAACTGGTGTATTATGCCAGACAGTATCAATTTTTCACAGAATGAAGACATCTCAAAGGATAATGCAAAAGTCGATTCAGTCTTCAGACCTTAATTTATGGTGTGTTGAGGTCAGATATCTATCAGGGGAGCATCAGGGACTGTGAAGAACTGATACTGAGAGCTAAGTCTTAGAGGTTTGCGTTCCTGGAGAAAAACTGTACAAATTTGAGCAACACAATGAACTAGAAGAATTACTTCAGCAAATGTTATGCTTCATGTAAAAGAACCTGCTAAACAGAGCTGCAGTGTTTGGGCAATATTCTACTTTCCTGGAATAATCAGTGGAACAATGTTTAATTTCCTCACATTCCAGATTGTTCCTGTGTGTGTGTGTGTGTTTGTCTAATGAAAATAGC
This sequence comes from Gymnarchus niloticus, assembly GCA_009936485.2. NCBI lineage: Eukaryota > Metazoa > Chordata > Actinopteri > Osteoglossiformes > Gymnarchidae > Gymnarchus > Gymnarchus niloticus. The sequence goes on along the minus strand of JAACJT020000508.1, from coordinate 16,922 downwards.
ATGGCTGGCTGTTGCACAACATCATTTGACAGGCAGTATCTATCCCTAAATCACCAACAAAACAAAACAAAAAATAAATAAGTAAACAAAACAACAGAGAACAATGCTATAGCAAATAGCATAGTGAATCATTTGACACAGCAGGATTCCATCTGTGCTGATCGATCTGGGCAGTAAACAATTCCAGGGATTTTTTAGTGTCAGTAAGAACAAAAGGACAAACTCTGGAATGCATAGTTGGGTGGCATGACTGCTTGGGTTTGTGTTTATTTTGTTGATGGGCACCTTAGTCGAGGTTTAATGTAGGATGAGGCAACACCGAGGTAACCACACAGTTTTTACACCTTTCATGTGCAAAAGGGAAACGAGTAACGGTGCTGACAGTGAACCCCAAACAGGATGTTCAGGACCAACCATCTGCATGAGGTCCACAAAAGGAAGTACGATCACCTCAATGGCCTTGAGGAACGGGACCTTCCTTTCCTCGAGTCTGCTATCCTAGACTGGGAGATGCTGCAGGAGCTCAACGAATGCTTTGTCAAGTCTGTTAACCAGGCACGTGTGCTGGAGCAGCACAATGGCATCTTCAGGAAGCAGCTGGAGACTCTGCATAGGATGGAGGAGGTTTCTGATGTTGAAGAAGTCTTCACTGAGCAGATAAACCTTAATCGGAAAAGAATGGATGAGCTGACCTCTCAGTGCACCAAACTGGAGCGTGGACTGAGGGATGCTTAACAGGCTCTAGAGGAGCAGAAAAGCAGGTATGAAGCTTCTGGATGAAAGCAAGGGTGTCACAGTTATTCCCTACATATGACTGCATTTACCATACACTCACAGCTGAAGTCTGGCAAGAGAGAGGTGCATTTGTAACCTGCAAAGGACATAAAGCCTCAAAGGCACCATAAGGATGACTTGGTGCCACCTGCCCTTGTTTCCTTTTACAGGTACAGGAGTGTGTGTGAGTACCAGCAGCAGCTGAGGAACACACTAGAACAACTTAACATGGTAAATGGGGAATGGGGTCAGGAGGGGCATTGTTAACATAGAGAGGAAATGTCAGCTCAAAGCTGCTCATTGTGTCTGAAGAATAAAAAATGCCTTCAAATGAGTTTAATTTTTCTCCACTTATTGATGTAAATTTGGTGCATGAATGATTGACTATACTGACAACAACTACTAAAACTGACTTCATGAATTGATTTATTGCACATTTTGTTGAAAAAAGTGTTAAGAAACACAGAGCAACAAAATTACGAGGTGGACAAATCTTTCGTTTTTAAAAGATCTTGTCTCCCTACAAGAGATGGCCATTTTGTTGAAATTTATCCACATGTTTAAGTGGTGAAGACCTTCAATAAGAATGTTATGTTTCAGGAGGCTGATGCTACTTTGTTAAGGAACTTGGAGTTTCAGATGCAATGCCAATTTCTTCAAGATAACATCGATTCCACTAATGAAAGAAACAAAAAGTTAGTCTCACTGAAATAAACTGTCTTTAAGATTTTAAATTTGAAATGATAATTAAAAAAACACTAATGCCATGCGTAATGTGTAATTTTGCTCATTACGTAACTTCCACACAGTTCCCAACATTACTATATGATCAGTGGCTAATTACAAAGCTAAAATCTGTGCTGATTTCATACTTTGCGTACACTGCTCTATGTTTCTCAACCCCTAAGGACTTTGTTGAGATTCAGAGCTACGTGGACACCCTGTGTCAGACAGACTCTGCAAGTCCACGCAGTCACATTGTGTCATTTGGAATAGCAGAGGTACATTTCAGCTTTGACTGCAATTAATCATGATAACTGCCTTATTTCGAGATACATTACATTTTACAATTCCCAACTGTATAAATGCTGACAGTCACAGAATAATTACGGTACCTCTTAAAGACATCATTGCATGACAAGCAGTAGAAAAATAACATATGCATAGCACAAAAATGCATTTTACCTAAATAACATTTTTCTGTTAAATCTAATACTCAACATTGCAAATATCACAAAAAGCATTACCAAGTAACTTAGCCATGCTTTAAATCTTTTATTTACTTTGCAAAATGCAAATCTGTTGCAATATTCTTTAACTTATTCAACCTCATCTTTTAGTTGACCTTTCCCATGTTTTCTTCATCGCTTTGAAACCAGGAATTCTTGGCCCAGAGACATGTCCACACCTGGCAGAGCCAGTTGGAGGAATACAGGAGCATCCTCTGCCAGCTACAATCGGAAAAACAAAAGCTGAAGAGTGAGGCGTGTTACCATGGTGATACAGAGGTTCCTGTTTCTGCGAAGATGCAGGATTATATTTAAAATTCCAGCAGAATCATGTCTGAGTAGTTCTCCATTCAATAGAAAGCACAGCAGAATTAAATATTTTGTGGGAAGTGAATATGTGTGTCTTTTAAAAAAGACATCGTTCACGAATGCACTTGTGCAAAATTCACTTTATATGCCAACTATGGCTGGTCAAGACATTAAGCTGTTCCTTTAACCTGGTAACTTGACTGGGGTTAGTAAAGAAACTAGTTACCTATTACAGATTATGAAGATTTATGGTATTGTAAAACAATGCCAAAATTCTTTGTGACAGAATTGGATCAGAACTTCAAATTCCTTGTACAGGCTTTGCTCAATCATATACTCACAATCCTGCTAAAATCTACTTATCATACTTTTCTTTTCCTGCAAGTTCAAGTGCATTGTAATACCTTAAATGGAAGATCTTCATTGTTTATTTTTTGAGTTGCATTTGAGCAAGGTAATCTGCTTGGTCTAAACAAAAGTTTCATCCAAAAACAAAAGATCTACAACATTTTCTGGCTTGCCAATTCATTCATTTTTCTATAGCAGAGTTGACATTTATAAGAATACTGGCATGAAAATACAGAACAAAATGCATATAAACTTTCAGGTCAAAATGTCCCGAAAAGGCTGATCACATTTATTCTATCTCTCATGGACATAGTATTTATAAATAAGGAATTAAAAAGGCATCAAATCTGTCAGGGATCTAGACTTGCATGGCAAAAATGTACTCCTAAGATAGGTCCTTTTAAGTTTACTTTGCTTCAGATAAATATGCAAGTACATAATAACACAATCATATCTCACAATTGTAGGTTATTAATTTGAATGAATGGATATTCTCTTATGTATACAAGGTACTTTTAGCCTGCTTGAACAGCTGTGTGCATTTGCAACCATGTTATTCTGACCACATAGAATACAGCGTTGGGAAAAACAATTGAAAGCACCCAGGAGAGGTTCAAGGAGGAAAAACAGCTGTACAGTGAGAGGATTGAGATGCTGAGGGAATATGTAGAAGAGGTTGAATGCATTCTGGAGAAGTACACCACTAAATGGCAACACCTGGCCATCTATCAGATATCCCTGGAGAACCAACTGGACAGATTCCGGAGGATTATTGAGAATGAGGGCAGCAGGTATGGCTCAGGCAGATATTCCATGAGCCAGTTTTTTTAAAAAGAACCATAAAAGTAGTTCCCACCAATAGTTTTGAAATTCAATTGTAGCATATTTCTCTGAACAGAATACAAGCTGTTCATGAGGATTTAGATGCCTGTAGATCAGTACAGCCACTAGGTGTCACTGTATCTGTCTCAACGTTTAACCCAGACTATCAATAGTCTACTGAATCTTGATACGTATCACTCTCTTGAGGTGTACTACAGAGTAAGTATCATATGCCCCGAGTTAACTTGATTAAGCTGGGTTAACGAACCCTGATTGCCGCGATCAATGATAAATGGCACTGTGATTGTGAGCCACAATTCGTAGTATCGAAAACTCAGCTGTAAGCCTTAAGAAATCACATGAAGCCAGTAAACTCTTTTCATTGTACATTACATCTATTCTGCCTGAAGCAATCTAATTCTGATGAAATGTCGTTTTCTTATTCAATCCACAGACTGAACTTGGCAGTTGCTGGTACTCCAATTATATTCCCAAGAAATGCATTGTATGGGCACACTTCCCTGGTGAGAAGCAGAGGAAGAGGTAAGGATGTTTGAAGGTTTCAGATTTGGAAATGGGTGGCTTCAGAACCCAATTATGGCTGTAGATCAGTACTGAAAGCTTCTTTCATTCTCCTAGGCCTTGACATTTAAGTTCTTAGCCACTCTAGTCAGACAAGTGCCTACAAATGAGGGATTATACAGGGGAAAATGTGACACGAAAGCCTAATGTTGAGTAGTTTACCCTATAATTGGTACAGTAGCTATAATGCACTTGACAGGCTTTGAAAAGTCAATCTGCAGTTTGACTACTATTTTATGAGATGTTCTGTTTAATAAAACAGCTGTTTGATACATTTATTTAAGAAATCTCTTAATATTTTCCAGCTTTAGGTATGGTCTGATTTTATGGCCTTTATCCGACATTACCGGTATTTCACTTAAAGGCAATTTGCAGGGCAAAATTCATTTGTAATGCAGACCATAAAGACAGACATTGTAGACAAAGGTGGAGCATACTCAGCCCCACAGGGTACAACAGGTTGCAAATTCTTCACCCTTGACTGAAATGCTCATTCTGGGGCAAATAGCAAGGGTAACGTTTCTGTAGACAGAAAGTATGCACATGTGATTCCATGTATACTATTCATCATTTTTGTATTACTGCATGCAACAAAAAGTGCTGATGAATAAAGACATCACATCCAAAGATGAGCTGGAGCATGGACTGGATGTGGCTCAAAGGGGGAATCTGATGCAAGGGGGAGAAAAGGAGACTGAAGAGGACGTGGAGTCTGCCTTGAGTCAAAACATAGATTCTAATGTTCCAGATGGCAGCCAGATCAGCAGGGGGCTTAACGTGCTCCAAGACCTCCCTGAGAGGGCGACTGAGTAAGCCTAAGAAGAAGGTGCTTAAGCCTGAGCCAGAACCTGAGCCTGTGGTCGACATCTACACCAAGGGAGGGTATGTGACTGTAACTGGCGAGGGTAGCTATGTGAGCCCCCACTTCCTCTCCTCATTCCCTTCAGCAGGATATGTTTTCATCAGCTACCAAAATGGTGCAACACCTTCTGATGAAGACTTTAGAAAGGAAATACTCATTCCTACTCCTGCTCCGCCACAAACTCCTAACCCCCCCCCACCTCTAACGCCCTCTGTTCCTCCGGAAGATGGGAAGGCTGAGGGTGGCAATGACAAACATGAAGGTCAGGAGGGTGATGGAGATGATGACACGATGACAGGGAAAGATGGAACAGGCAATGAGAAAGGGGATGAAGAAGAATCTCAGCCCTCAACTCGGGACCCTGAAACAGACGAGAATCAGCCCTCCATGACAAACACCCGAGACAAGATCACTGATGGCTGCTATATGGGCCTGCCCCTGTTGCCTCTACCCAGTGCTAGCACCCCCTCCAGCTCCATGAGCTACGAGAAGGTGGAGATGGTAGAGCGCATCAAGAAGATTTCTGACAACGACATCAAGGGCTATGAGGAGACCATTGTGATTGTGGAGACAACGGTTGAGAAGACCCACACGAAAAAGCATAGACAAAGCTCCTCATCATTGCCCATCATTGCTTTACCACCCGTAGCTTAAACACTGCATTCCAGCTAATTATGTTTTCATCCATGGCTGACTAACTTTGAAACTGCTATGCTACTCTTTTTTCTCATAGCATTTGTTCATTCATTTTACTGTCCGAAAACCAGAGAGAATAACAGGAATTAACAAAGAAGAAAACAAACTGCATTTTGTGCTGCTTTCAAATGCTGGCACTGTATCCTCCTCAAATGATGTAAATTCAGACTTCGTCAGCTATTATTTATTTAGTTGGGTTTGATTGATTAACTTATTTGCAGTTTTGCTGGATATTCAAAATAAAAACGCAGAAAAATTGTCATGTACTATAATTACTTTGGAAGACGTAATTTGAAATATACACAAGTTCTTTGCTGTTTTTTTGCAGACTACATTACACTTGGAAAAAAAATTCTGAAATATTACTTTTAGTAAATTTGCAATGCTAGATGATATGCTAAGTTTAATTGAATTAAATAATCCACTTTGGCATCAGTTAACAACAAATTTACATGCATTTTACTTCCATACAATGATTCCATAGAATGTCCCTTATTTAATAAAAAACGACAGGTTAAATCATACAGTCTATGAAAGGAGAGTGTTTCAAATGCTTACTAATTAAAGTATTACATTCTTGGTGATGGTGGTATGGTGGTGATGTGTCAATGTCAATTCATTTCAACACTTAAAAACAGAGCATTTTTATGTATTAAGCTTTCATTTGTCCCAGTACAATGTAGCTAGTAAAAAACAAAGTCAAGTGATAGCTGAATTGTACTCATCCTCACGGAGAAAATGGGCACTGAAATATCCCAACTCGCTCTTCATAGCAGGTGTGGAGATTAGAGATATAGATCTGAAGACTCATGGTGCAATTGGGGTTAAGGGCCTTGGTCATGGCCCAATGAGGATATGGCCACTCTGCCTACCATGTGATTTGAACCAACAACCTTCCAGACATGGACACAGATGCCAGAACCCTGAGAACCACACACAGAGATGTTCAAAAATAAGTACGGAGATTGCACCAAATACACTCTAAAATGCACATACTGTCAGCATACTCTCTTACGTGTTTATTAAGATAAGGTACAGAGAGGATACTCCGTCCCTTAGGTAGCCCTGGTGGTCGAAAGGTATGTTCGAACAGGAGGATTACCTGCTGAATCAGTTGTCTGTGTAGCGGGAATAGGGATAAGGGTTATTGCTGCTGAAATCTTATCTGGCATCGGCACTCTGAAAATACGAGAGACCCATCTCAGGAGGATGGATTCAGAACAAAATGATATTGTAACATAAAATAAATGCGTGCATGTTTTACCACAAAACCATTCTGTCACAGGCAATTACCTCTAAAGAAAATCTGACACACAGAACACATTAAAAATAGTATCTGAAGGCTGAGCCCGAAGATATTTATCTCAGTGGAGACAAACTGAACAAATCCCGTTTGAGTAACTCTGTTTAAATGACTTGCTAATCATTTGTTAAATATAAAATTATTTAACTACCTGAATAATACAAATTGGAAACATAATATACTAGTTCACTCATTTAAGGTACAGGATTTCACATGGTAGGGAAGTGATCACAAGAAAACAAACAGCTGAAAAGCAAGGACCATTTATGTTGGAAATCGAGACCCCTGCTGGCGAGCTGTTGGTTGGTGCACAGGAATTTGCAAATGGTCAGCATACTAGCAAATAAGAGGCTCCATATCATTCACAACGTGATAGCCTTTCAGCTAAAGTCCTCTTGTTGAATGACATGTCTCATCTGGAAAAATCAAAATATAAAAGCATTTGGTGATGGTTTTTTATAGATATTATATATTATTATACACGGATTATTATAAGGTCATATATATATATTATATATAATATTATAGCAGCATGTCTGTTCTAGTAATAACATAAAACACATTAATATCATTAAGTAATTAATTATGGAGATTGAAATAATACAAATCATTAACTCAACCATTCTTTTTCATAAACAATTCATCCTACGCAGGGTTCCCTGGAGCCCATCCCAGCCAACTTATGGCACAAAGTGAAAGAACACCCTAGATGGGGTGCCAACCCATTGCAAGGTACAATCAAACATGCACTCAAACAATATAGGCAATTTAGAACTACCAATTAGCCCAGACTGTAAGTCTTTGGGATACTGAAGAAAACCCATGAAGCACAGGAAGAACATACAAACTCACACAGAGCAGAGGCAGGATTCAAACCCCCAACCCTAAGGATACAACACAACTGTAAAACAAATTTACTATTGTTTTAATTCTACTTATAAGTCATCATATCTGCTTCCTTTCATGCAAAACAACTTTTAGATGTCAAGGTGAAAAAATCTATAATATGGTCCTTTAATAAGTTCTGTTCTGACGACTTCATGTCTTGTTCGTTCATTATCAACTCTGGGAAATTTCAGACTACTGCTACTGTGAGCAAAATGAATTATTCCCTTCTGAGATATCAGCACTTGGTGACTGTTTAACCCATAAGGTTTATCAAAGATTCCTTCCCCCTCCGCAGAGCTGTAATAATTCTTGCAGAACTGGCAAAATCACTGGACTTGTCAGTTCAAGAGAACAAGAACATCCACGTGGCAAATTATGTAAGCTTACTGTGTGAACTCATTGCAGTGAGATTGGTCCCCTGAAACAGCACCTGCTGTCACACACCGAGGACAATCAGGATGCCATTGCTGCACAATCACAGCATGAAAGAGTTGAGAGCCTTCAAACTGTAGATCAATGAAGCATTTCCAGATGCAGAAACGCAAAAGGAGAAACAGCCAGCAAGCAACCCCTGGAAACCTCGATTTAAAAAGAAAGAACAAAGTCAGTGTCACAGAACATCCTGAGGGTTACCAGCAAATTGGAAGGATTTGAAGAAAGGTTCATAACTGGCGAATCCTGCACACCAACTGGAAAAGTTACTGACTTATTTTGCAGTCTTAGTTCTGATGCAGATGTGAAAAACTGTGATTACGTAACCAAGTATCAGTCTAACCAAAGTATACTTTGATTAATTTATAGAAAGCATTTTTAATTCAGAGATGTGTCCACTGTAACTCTGAATTCCATAACCAGTTCTGGAAAACATTTGGTTAAATGGGTGATTAATTGAATGAATTTCAAGTAAATGAAGGTGCTGAATTTACTGCTCAATGCTGAAACTGGGTGAGGAAAATAGATTTGGCTTATTTCTGTTTTCATAATCCATGTAAATAGATTGAATTTTAGGGCCCCTGGATTTTTATTACTATGATTTCTCAAAATTCCTGAATTTCAGCCTAATCCAAAGGTAACACCTTCAATAAGGCAACAGTGAAATGAATCTATCATCAACAATTTCTTGATTTATACACTGCTCACAGGATTTTGTGCTAATGTGACTTGCTATTTACAGTATCAGCAAGGAAATCATTATGTGTATTGGCCTGACCATCTACAAGTTGGAATACAAACTGTAATAAGGCATGACTGTTGAGCAAAACATCACTTTTTCATATCCCTCAATGCCACAAATATAATTTGGCCTAAAAACATTATTCCCAAAGAACGATGCATCTGTTCCACCTAAGTTATCTGCAGTGTGCTCCAGATCAAATGTACATCTTTCAGATGCATTAATAAATTGTGTGAGGGTGGTCACACCAAATATTTGTTTGATTTAGGTTTTTTACTTTTTATGTACTTTGTTTTTAGTTTATACTGAAAACTCTTCACGGTGTTATTTTTGAAAGCATCCTCACTACGCAGCATTTTGTCATGTGACTAAAACACAGTACTGTATATCCTCCTTGTCAGGCTATCGAGAACCAATGACAACAATCTCTTAATAGCTTCAGAGGTCACTGAAAACCAGTAGGAAGGTTCCAGGCAAACCAGTATTGCAAAAAGCTTGAAGGAATCATGACCGATAACTGTAGGAGTCACTACTTTAATGTACATGAGTTTACATGGAAACACACACACTGTATACGGTGTTATAAGATATAACTCTGTGTGCGTGTGTGTTTGTGGAGTGTACATGTTCATTCGTTCATTCTGTGTTGCACAGATTTCCTCTAGGTGCCCCAATATCCTCCTACACTCCTAAGCCATCTAATTAAGTGAATGTGTGTGCCTTGTGATGCACTGCCGCCCTGTCTGAGTTGCCCCTCTGCATTGTTGGAGACAAGCTTCAGACCCACCAGCCCCCTGACTCTGTCTCGGGTTAGCATTTGGACAATATGTTTAATGTTGTGTTAGCAGCTTCTATCCATCCATCCTCTATAAGGACTTAGGCAGTAGAGGATCACAGTAAGCCTTGAACCAGAGGCAGTGAATGCTCTGGACAGGATGCCAGACATGCTCCACCAACACACCATCGCATATAATGCTATGGCCTTAAATGTATCCAATAAGTCCCAGTGTGTGTGTCACCTCCCCTCCACCATCTTGTTTAGAAGGATCCTTTACCCAGAGGAGTTTAGTCTTCAAAAACTGGAACACAAAGTCTTTACATGTGTGACTCATTTAACCATGCAATGCAAATACTTCAGTTAGGATCAGTCACAAAGTAAATTAACTTACCTTGAATGAAAATGCAAATGAGATGTTTGTTAATAACAAACCATGCAACCAAATATAGCTTAGACTCTGAAGTTCATACAGTCATTACCACAATTACAGTTAAATGTTAAAGCCAAGTGTTTCAACTGACAGGAAACTAAATTCAGTTCTACTCACATTTTAACACCTTTTTAATAAAAATTTCTCATACCACAACACAAAACCTTAACAGCATCGTGTACAGAATGAAAGAAACTATATTAAAAACAGCATTATTCAGAACTGGGTTACACAGCTTATAATAGATTGAATTTACACCATGGAGTTAAAAGAAGTGAACCATTAGAGGATCTCATAAAAGACCGAGGTCTGCTGTGATTTTAAACATCTTATCAAAGGTTATGATAAGTTGAAGATCAGCCACCATTTGTACCTTCATTTGAAATATTCAAAGTGCCCAGACAGTTTGACCAGGTCACAGAGCTGACTTTAGCCTTTAATTTCAATGCTTGAATACTTTTATTTAGTTTACTTTCCTTTGTAAATTACACAGTCTCTCTGTCTCAAGATATTAAAGGCAACAAATTCATTGATCTTAGAGTATTGATTTAAAAAAAAGGTTTTTCTGTTACCTTTTCTGTAGATAGTAAGTGAACTGTATTGGTGAAATTATAGTTGTACTGGCTGAAATGTACATACATTTCACAAATTCAAAAACATTACACTGTTGTAGTGTAGCAAAGTTTATCTTTATCCCGGTGAAAGATAATAGACCACAACAGTCATTCGGTACAGGAGATCAATCAAGCCTGCTCTCACCACCTATCAGGAAAGAGGAGTCTGTAAGACCAATCGAGGAGAAGAAGATAATTATTTCTCAAATTCCATCATTTAGTGGCTACCTCTCTCTAGAATGGCCTAAAAGCTAAATAAGATTAGATGAAATCGTTTCGCATTACAGGAACCATAAATTAAAAACATGGATAAAGAATATAGAACATAAAGGCAAGGGAAACAGTAATTAAACTCCTGTTACCGATTTTAGAAAGAAATATGGAAGAAAACTGAACCACAGCAGCTGAACTCGTCCATGCTGCATCATGCGATTCTAGCACAACAGGTCAAAACGTTCTATCTCATGATCTAATATGACTCAGAGTACTATGCATCCATGTGTAGTGTAGTGATTGCGATATAACCAATTATTGTAATGGCTTAGTGTCATACACTATCTAATCCAGGTTATAAAGCAACCATCCAGGATTGTGTTGCATAGTGACGCATTGCTAGTACTTTTCAGAATTAATATTGTCGCGCTGTGCCTGACTGCCACTAGGGGGCGCCCTTTCAACGGCCGCTCATCTGCCGCACCGGTTTCCATTTGTTTAATTGCTGCCTTATTTATCCCCGGTGCTCCTACCATTTCCCGTTCGGTCATTGTTCTTTTATCATCGGTTTTCGGTTTCAGTAAACCTTGATTCCCTACACTCACGGTCTTCTGAATGATCTCTCTCCGCGCTCGGACCCCTATCCCAACACCACCGTGACAAATATGATATAATCACTGTCAGCACTGAAAAGTAAAATGCTTAAATTATTTTGCGGAATATCTTTAATATTGCCTTTTTTTTTTTTTTTTTTACTTAAGTTTAATATCCATTAATGTGTTGTAGAAACCCAGATAATATGTCTTATTCCAGACATTATATTGTTCACAATACATGGCACTGAGCAACAGGTTTCTATCCAAGAACTATAAGTAGCTTTAAGAAGCCATCATGAAGCACTCCCAGGAGTATGATCCAGACAAACAGACGTACACAGGGCCAGTGACTAATTCCAATAAGCACATCTGTACATTCAGCAGGGTAAATTTACAAAACAATATCGGCAAACAAAAGATAATTGATTTATTTAATGTGCTGCTTTATCATTTTGATTACCATATGACGTAAATGGAGGTACATGCATGATTAAATATGCCAGTGAATTCTGAAAATCGCTGTAAACGACTGTGTCATGCACATTTACCAACCGTAATGTAAGACACAAGTTTGCATAACTTTATAGAAATAATATTAGCATAATTTGATAAATAAAAAAAATAAAACAATGAATAACAATGGTTAAGTTCAAATTTGTATTGAACAGTGTGGATGTTAACCCATGTGCTGTGGTCAGATGTTGCACCCTTTGGTAGTATTTAGGTCTGGGTCAAATTGATTATGATCATATTTGTCAATTTAAAGCAATACACAAGAACTGAGTTAATAATTTCACATATTAACAGTTCTATTTCCAGTTCCCAAGGAGGCTGGGCAGCCAGTTGACCTCGGTTCCCAAGAGGCTTTTTCTTTTTTATCTCCTTACTGAGAGATTTTTGGTTCAACTCCTCCGTTGTCTTCTGCTCTTTCCTTTCTTCATGAACGCAACACTACACTTCTGACACACTCCTGAAACTGTGTAGTAAAAGTCGATATATTGTAAATAGTAACTCAAGTATATCTTTAGAATGTGTCAATTTCTGACTTGCGCTGTGAGCTGATTTTCCAAGAACGACTTTTATAGCCCTACTCAGTGCAGTTCTGTTCCTTCCTTTCAAATATCACATCATTAAACGTTTTTATTTTGCCAAATGCGTAACAATTCCACGTGAAAAGTTGTGTCCTTGATCAGTAGCCGCGGCGTTTTCCTCCTTCATCGAACTTTCCATGTCGGGTTTTCGGGCTGCTTGATAAAAGGCAGGTAGGCGAGGCTGAGTGAAAGAGCGCTGGTTCACGGTAACAGCCTGCGTGGTCGCGGTCGTGCTTGTCCGCGGTAACAGCCTGCGTGGTCGCGGTCGCGCATTCGCATACTTCTAGAAAAGGCAGCTCAGGCTACTGGTAAATCTTTTTGAGATCCTGATTAAGTACACAATGGCATCGGTACGTGTGGCTGTGCGAGTCAGACCCATGAATAAGCGGTAAGTCATTTCAAACGACCTGGCTAAATATGTCGGTTTGTCGAACTAAAGTCTCCTTATTTACGCTGCCTCTGTTCTTTTTCATTGCATTGGTCTGTATCTAAAGTTTGTGCTTTGCTGTTTACCCGTTAAGGGTTTGTATTACTGTGACAGTAATGGTGTTTCATTATTGTGTACTTAATCCATTAGTGTTTGTATAATTACTTTTGTTATTTAGAGTGAACCGAAATATGGAACATGATAAACATGGTTAACGTTTGTAGTGATTGTGTAAAGCTGATTTGAAGTTGTGGTCATACAGGCAGGATCATGGTTTGGTTTGTGTGGTTATTAACCAGCAGTCCTTTTGTTTATTTATAAACAAACATAGTCGCAAAGAAGGTGAGAGGGAGGGGGGTGGCAGTAAAAATTACAGTATGCCTCTGCACCATAATGCACTATTCTAATGTAACATAATACTTTCAAGTATCATGAACTCGCAAGCATGAAATAATTAATCGAAGAGTGCTGTGACTAGTAATGAAAACGCAAGGTTAATTTAATTTGTTTATGATGGCTGTCAGTTGTAAGCCACCCTGAAGGGTTAAAGCTCCATGGCCTAGCTTCAACATGTTCCAGTTTCTCAAAATACTGGACAAGCTCAAACTTAGTTTGGCCTTTTAGACTCTGCACAATACCTGCTTATTATCTGAGCTCCTGCTTCCAGCCATTCTTCCACCATGGCTGGGTGTGTGATGGCCATAGCTGAGAAAGGGGGGGAAAAAAAACCCCAAAGGATCGCATTTCCTTTTTGTGTTTTTATTCAGTACTTTCTTACAAGCAAGCTGATTAGGGTGTTGTTCAACTTATATTTTGAACTTGCATGAAAAAGAAAGGCTATCATTTATAACTGTGCCATTTAATTCATTTATGGGGTTTTCTTTTTTTTTTTTTTTATTACTGTTTCAATTAGCAAGTGATAAGGCTTTTATCTCTGTAATTCATTAATGAGCCTCTATCTCAGGCAAGGAGCTTGGGATGTACCAAGAAGAGGAAAATAACATTGAGTGCAACTCTACATGAAGAAACTGCATGTATTATTTAGTCAGCTGTCAGTCTGCTTTATCTCATGTAGGGCATATGCCATCATAACATCATGCGTCTTGTTCTGCTAACCCCTACTTTAGGACTTTGCAGTTGGCTGAAAGAATGGGGGACACTGAACTGGGGGGAAGAAAATCTATAGAAATGTTTAATGCAGAGAATTGAGATGTTGATTATGGGTAGCACCTCTGTATATTGAGTTTGAATGCTTCTTAAAATGAAATTTTTCTTACTTGCAAAATTCAGTCCTTGTGTGTTTGGGTAATTGTTTATAAAGTACAGTCTGAACTTTAAATGTCACCCTTAGCATGAAACTGTCCTTTATGAAGGATAACTTTTCTAAATAATCAGTTCAGCTGTGTTTGCATCCCATTGTTAATTGACTGACTGTTCCCTGCATTTAACGTTGATCAGAATGAAATGCTTGCCTCTGTGATTATGTGCTTGTACCACATTTCAGTGAGAGGGATTTGTCATCAAACTGTATAATTCATATGGACGGGAACAGGACATCCATAACAAATCTGAAGGTATTTCTCTATAATGTTATGATTTTTACCCATACATTTTGGAAGGAGACATCCATTGTTGACTACTTTGCTAGTGAAAACAATGCTGAGGAACCAACAACCATTTTTAATAACTGTTTATAGATATTAAAAAAGCAAAACCAGTTTTTAAAAATTTTTTTTTAGTAACATTTTATATGGGTTTCCCTAAAATTCGTAACCTTACCTTCGGAATATTCAGGCATTTTCTGCAGGGGGAAGACAAAAAAAAAAGCCTTCCAGATGGTCTTTGGATTGCATGCATGTTTTGTGTTTTTAAATGTATAAAAATGTTGTTTCATTTGTTTATTTTGCCATTTCGGCAGGCTCCTGATGGAAGATGGGGGGATTTTTCAAGAGAAAGAACTAAAACTTTCACCTACGACTTCTCGTATGATTCCACCGATTGTAAAAGTGCCGATTTTGTCTCTCAGGAGAAGGTTTGTCGTTTGTCTATTGGTTTGAATACACTGGTAGATCGTCAGTGAGGCTCTTTTGGCGCTATGTAGGAAGTGCCCTTTTTGTCCCCTCCTTATGTGTCAGGTGTTCTAGATATAATTTATTTAAATTGACTAAGTTGTGAATATGTGCTTGTACAAAAGCCTTGAGTAGCTGATCAGTTTAGTGCCTTTTATACCTGTGTGCTTTGTTGCTGTCAACTGTAAGCATTCTGATAATCTATATATGAGCTGTCATACTGTGAGGGTAGAGAATTTGTGTGCACTTTGGGGATCTTTTAGCATCATTAACATTGTTTCTAACCAACCAGGCAAACAGTGTGTTCATGTTCAGTTTCCCCCCCATGAACCTTCTCTCTCTAATGCTGTGGTCATTTTAAGCTTCATTATTCTGTCTTTTGCCAGGTTTTCAAAGATCTGGGTTCTGATGTTTTGGTGGCTGCTTTCCATGGCTACAATGCCTGTGTCTTTGCTTATGGGCAGACAGGCTCTGGAAAGTCCTTCACAATGATGGGAGACCTGGTAATATGCTCTGCCTTTTTATGGAAATGTTGGCATTCGTCTTTGAGTGGATCACCATGTGGAAGGCTGATAAAGTTCAGTTTTCATGATTCTTTGTAGGCTTGTTTCCTCTGAGGTTGGATAACCTAATCACCGCTAATGTAAAATTTGGCTGGGATCCTTATCTATTAGCCTTGTTAGCGTGTCATTTTAAGAGGGGGGGCTTGGTGGTTCGGTGATTAACGCTGTCACGTCACACTCCAGGGTTGGGAGTTTGAATCCTGCCTCTGCTCTGTGTGTAGTTTGCATGTTCTGCTTGTCTCGCCAGTTTCCTCCAACAGTTCGAAAACATGCAATTAGGCTTACTGGCATCTTTAAATTACCCATAGAGTATGATTGGTATGTGTGTACCCTGTGACGAACAAGGCATGTTGTAAGGGGTACACCCTAGCATTATGCTGTATGCACTCTGGAATAGGCTACAGGCCCCCCGTTACCCTGATCAGGATATGCAGTCAAAAGATGGATGTAATTGTACTTTTTGCAGATGCTGTAGCTTCGCTGTTTGTGGAGCTTATTGGACATGGAGCTTAACATCTGCTGCTACAATCTGTTTCGTCCCATTTGTTTGTCTTTGAACACATCTGTAGTTTAAATTGAGTATTTAGCAATATCACAACCTTTAAATGCTTGTTGGGCAGCAGTGCAGATCCCACAGGTTTGTTACAGTATAAATGTAAAGCTAAAATTAGGGCTGAGACAGATGTGAGTGGAAAAGATCCAGCTCAGCATAGGATTTAATGTAGTCCAGCTTCATAACTTCAAAACTCTGAAGAGACAGGATTTTATTGATAAGTTGGCTTCTTGCTGTGTTGAGAAATGAAGGAAGTAGCTAGGCCTAATCAATGTTGGTCAATGATCACGTTGTTGCATATCCTTCTAGCTGTTCTGGACGTTGCCTGTGGGTGAAGATGGGGCTCTGTTGGTGGTTCCTGTAGGATCTCATGTAGTTGATTTTGTGTAATCTACTTTATAGATCCAAGTTATGACATTGCCACTTCATGCCAATAAATAAGATGCAGAACTTTGAATTTGACACTGCTTTTTTTTTTTTTTTTTTTTTTTTTTTTTTTTTTTTTTTTTTTTGGGGGGGTGATTATAGTTTTTTTAGATTTTTTTTTGTTTGTGTGGCAAGATCTTGTACTTTATTTCACCTCACTTTAATTTTGTTCTTT
>JAACJT020000507.1:0-19254 GCA_009936485.2 Gymnarchus niloticus | reverse complement strand
TTTCTGTCTTCCTTCCTGTCCTGTGTGTGTGTGTCTCTCTCGCTCTCTTTCTGTCTTCCTTCCTGTCCTGTGTGTGTGTGTGTGTGTGTGTCTCTCTCTTTCTGTCTTCCTTCCTGTCCTGTGTGTGTGTCTCTCTCTTTCTGTCTTCCTTCCTGTCCTGTGTGTGTGTCTCTCTCTCTCTTTCCGTCTTCCTTCCTGTCCTGTGTGTGTGTGTCTCTCTCTCTCTTTTTCTGTCTTCCTTCCTGTCCTCTGTGTGTGTGTGTGTGTGTGCGTGCGCGTCTCTCTCTCTCTCTCTCTCTCTCTCTCTCTCTCTTTCTGTCTTGACGGGACAGTGGCTCCTCACCTTCAGACACTACAAGTTCGAGTCGACCCAAAACCAACCTTCCACATAGTAAGGCTGCAGCACTGACATGCAGAGAGATACGTTTATATTATTTTTTTTTCCCTTTTCCTGGGGAAAATGTAAGGGACTTTACCAGAACACAAATAAATGGTTGTTAAGAAATGTTCAGTCACCCATTTCTGACCTAGCTTTGTTACTGGTCTGTATGTGTAGCATTTAGTCATCACTTTAAAACACTTCTGCAGCTTTTCATATCTTAACTAATTTGAGTATTATTATTATTATTATTATTATTTAATAATAAATGAAAAGGTGTGTTTCTTGTCACCACTGTCTGAAGAATTGAAATAAGCAGTACTGATGAAAAAAATAGTAAAGCTGTAACTTTTACTGAAAGCTTTTTTTTTTTTTTTTGTTGCAGTGTACGTTTGGCACTTTAAGTAGTTTGGTGCCTGATTGGTTGTAATGGTTTAATTCCCCTTATCCTTTGATTTATAGCCGTTGTGTACATGATTCTAAACCCCTGAGGGGTTTTTTGTGAAGCCACCAAAGTTTCAGAATGATAAGTTAACCTTAACACTGCTTCTGTAATATTATTCCGATATTCATTTTTACAAGGCTGATGTGCTGTGCTTCAGCTAATATGGACATACTGTGGTCTAACTTGCACCCCTACTTGATGAACTGGGTTATTCAGTAACAGACCTATAAAGCTCTGTCCTGTCACCAGGTTGGCTTGTTTTGAAGTCTTGTAGCTGTTTGTCACTGACTTTATTTCGCAAGAATTATGCGCTGTCTTCACTGCACGCCAAGACAATTTTGTACCGATGCACATGAAGGGTGCATGGTGAAGGGTGGTGTCACTACTGTGATGGTATTGTCATTAACCTAATAACCTTCTGTTAATTTATTATCTTTTCTACGTGGCACTTAAGTCCCTTAGTTTAAAGTGACAACAAACCCTAATCTTATTGAATCATGTTTCCCCATTAAAAATGGCGTTCAGTGGAAGGCGTAGACTATTGTAGCTGTGCGTCAATTCAGCCGTCGGGAATAGCACCAGAACACAGAAGGCGGGGCTTAAGGGCTGTAACCCGGCTTCTCCCTGAGAATCTGGCTGTGGACTCCTCGGTGACATCATGAAGGCGGCCCTGCGGCCTCCCCAGTGGTCTGAGTGGGGATTTGAGGCTGTGGAGGGTGGGCGTCGCTTATTAGTGCGGCCGTGCCACCAGTTCAGCTTGCTTGGGTGTCTGCCATGGCTCAGCAGATCCCTCCGAGAGTCTCTGTGAGCATTTAATTTGGTTCAGGCCAGATTCGGGATTTGCCTGAATTGAGAAATGATGGATGCAGTGTGAACATTTTATTACATACACACAAGTATGCAGAGGATGGACAAAAGCGAGCCGCCTACCAAAATATTAATATCGAGGACCTAATAAGGAGTAGGGTCACCCCTTTGTCCTTGGAATAGGTTCAGTCCTTTTAGAAATGCTGTCATACATGTCTTGTACTATGTGAAGTGGGATACTGGACCATTCTTCAAGAATAAAAGCTTGTATTTCTTTGAAAGCTGGAGAAGGTGGAAATCCAGCTTGCATTCCTAAGCTTCCCATCAAAGTTCAGCAAAGTTTAATTCCGGTAGCTTTGCAGGCCACGGTAGGTCTTTGACTGGGTCCTGGTTTTCATGAACCACTCTTAAATTTGCTTGGCAGGGTTTATGGGGTCACCAGCATGTTGGAATATAGGAACGTGATGAGGGAACAGTGTTTGTGTCATAGGGAGCTCCTGTTCCCGTTAAAAAAATCTGTTTCCTGGGAATTCTACAACCATGTAGAGTAATTTTGTCATAATCCCTCCCACAAGATGGCTAGACTGAAGGTATCTTTAGGTGTTCTCCAGAGTTAAACCTGTCCAGAAGAAGGGTGAAGGATCCCCCCCCCTTTTGCTCAGGAGTCCAGGTTTTTGGTGTCAGCCCTCTATAAATGCCAGCTCTGTGAAGCTCAGTGTGTGCTTTTTGTTGACTGGGTCACAAACGTGCTCATTCAGTTCTATGGTCATTATTTTTTTTGGCCATATTTTTGTCCGTCATCTTTGACTCATATATTTCTTTTATGATGCTGTGTGTGTGTTTGGCGAATGCTGTTGTGATTTTTAAATTTTTTTTTTAATTTAATTTTTTTAAGACCATTTTCCTTGATGCATCGCATAATTTTGGAGCTTTTGTGCCTATCTTCCCGAGACTCTGTAGGTCACCTCATGTTTCTTTGAAAACTCATTTCTCATTTTGCCAGACCTGACACATACTCATACCTAACATTCAACATAACATAACTCACCTTTATAGCTGTGTTTCTAATTTGTTTAGTTACTTAAGAATTTTTTAAGTTCTTTTTCCTGTGTTGTTACATTTGTCCATCCTGGTACATGTCTGCTTTGTCATTCTGTCCAGGTGTCCTTTTTTCTGAGATCCTCTAACTCCTTCAGGTTCATATGGTATGGATCCTTTAGAGAAGGTTTCATTGCACAGGTTTTTGAATCAGCGCTTTAAGAAATGAGTAATCAATCTTGTTTTCAAGGTACATGAATAGAAATCTAATCTGGCCAGGCTGTTCCTGAATAATTGTTTTCCCCAAACCTGTTATTGTAAAGTTGGATTGTGGGCTGTTGGTTTTGAGTTTTATATATATACATTTTTTTTTTAAATTGAGTTGACCTCTTGATTTCAAAATCCCATTTCTTTGTTAGAGCCTTGCTATCTTCTGCATCATATTACCTATTAATTCTCCCATCTTCAAATTCCTCTGTGGTCAGCTCCCTTGGAAACCCCTCCCCTCCATGCTCACCATGTGTCTAACAAGCCCTTTCTGTGTATCTACAGCTCTGTGTGTGTGTGTGTGTGTGTGTGTGTGTGTGTGTGCGCACCACACGCCACATCTTGAGGTGCAGACCTCTTCAGCCTCTTAAAGCCTCGGAGGGTGCAGATGCGATCCGGGCCTTGCTGAAACATCCCGCCCCCCTCTGCACTTCACCACTTCGTATTTGCGTGGCGCTTTCTAGCAATGCTAGAGGGCCTCTTGTGCTTTCCCGAGCACCTGTTTCTTAAAAATCATTATATATCACATGATCCCGTCGGAGAACAGCACGCACACTCCCCGTATTTTTTTATTTTGCCTTTTCATTATTAGGTTTTAAGTAAGCTTTTAATCAGTTTTATCTGCGGCTTATTTGCCAGCCTTTTCAGGGTTGTTTGCTGGTTCAGTAGTGACGTGCCAGTGACTTGCTCTGCACCGGCATCTTTTGTGGCTCTAATGGATTTGGAAGAAGGCATGGAACCTCTTTGCCTGTCGGTTTAGCATTTCCTGCCTGTGGGGCAGGGGAGCGGGTGGGTGGGTGCAGGTGCGCAGTCTGGCCAGTTCGCACACCGGCTTTCGCATCTCGACACCCTCCTGGGAAAGCAACACCTCCATCGTACGTGACCAAACTGTAGCTGGCATGCTTAATTTCCCAGAACTTGTGGCCGACTGACTAAAATTGGGTGTGGATGGAGAAATTCAAAAGCATTTTCTCCTGTGTTACAGCCCAGTACTGTGGGGTTCCTCTCAGTACTTCAGTACCTGGAGCCTTCAGCTGAAAAGCAAATTTTACATCCTGCTGCTTGGTCACGGCGTCGGTTTCATCATGTCTCTCAAAACCACAGGTGTACAATTCAGAATGCTTAAACAAAAGGATGCTGGGAAGCTCACATGACAGGTGTGTACTAGAGTTTTCTGACCAGTAATTGCTGGAGCAGAGCCTCACACTATAAGGATGTATATACATGTGAAAGCCGTTGGTCATGCTTCGAGGATCACACCCTTCCCCCCTCCCATTCTCCAGGGTGGGGCACATCCTGGTATCTGCTAATTTGTTTGTTTGAAGCTTATCTGATCAGATGTTCTCACACCAGGCCTTTGCCTCATCATGAGAGGCTTTAACAGGCCTGGTCTATCGAGATCCTTTTCCAAATCCGTAAGACCCCTTGACCTTCAACCGTGTTCTTGTCACAGCTCTGACATCCACAGCTGCTTGTGTGTGACAGTTTCAGACATTACCGAGGAGGTCGTCTTCCACATCAGAGAGTGCTGTGCCTTTCCCTGCTTTAGTTTTGGTCAAGGACAGTCATGTGGAGTGAAATCACAAGTCTTGTATGAATGATAAAACTGCATCGCTGTTGTGCTGCATCACAGGAATATTTGTGGCTTTAATTTTTTCGTTTTGGTTCCTGCATTACCTGGCGCGCGCTTGTTTTCACTGTTTGCCTGAAGGTGCCTCATAATCTGAGCTGCTGTTAATTTACTTTGGTACATCTTTTAACATGCCGGTCTAGTAACGGACCTGCTACAGTTCTGCTGTTGGCTTTTGTTTTGGTTCATTTCGTTTTTGACGTGAGCGACAGTTTGCCAATGTGACCTGGTTTATTCATCATGGCTTTTCGCCTTGCGATGGGTGTGCCTGTCCCCCCCATTGTACTGTGTCCATCAGTACTGTATTAGTCTGACTTGATGGATTGTTTATTGCCCATCGGGTCTGCTGGGAGCCTTCTGAAACTCCACCTCCAAGGTGGTCTGCCCTGCAACCCGGCCACGGCCCAGTGACACACGGGGTCCCGTACCTGCAACGTCCGTCCCTTGTTCACGCCGCCCACCTGGCCCCTTTTGCAATCCGTGAAGTAAATTAAAATGGAGATTGAGCCGCATGGACCGCCTGCCAACTAGTGAATCGGGGCGGGGGGTCACTCCCACTTATTCTCGTGAGCAGGGTTAGACCACACTGGGCCTAGGGGGTGTTTCTCCCTGTGGTCCCGCCCACCTGTGACACCTCCCTCGTCCATAATAGCCAGGTAAGCTTCCCTGCCAACATGCTCACTGGCTACCATTCATCCCACAGTCAGATTCAGAGAATGCTTTTAACTGTGGGTTGGCGGCAGGCACAGATTGACATTTCTTCTGGGGATGGTATCATGACGGCATCCACGTTGGCCCGTCAGAATGCTGTTCGCTGGCAGTTTGGGTCTTCTGGCTTCCCGGGTCGTCTCCCTCTCCTCTCTGCTGACACTTCTGGCTCCGCGTGTCCCTAGCGGCTCCCGTGAATTTCCTTTGTCGTTATGTGTCCTTTTTCTCCTTGGTTTGGATATAGCTAAGCCTGCGTGATTTCACCTCATTGGGACAGATTCCCAAGATGAGCTCTTATTGTACTGTGTGACTCTTGGGTGAATACGCAATGAAAGCCGTCGAGGGGAAGTTTTCGGTGAAGCCAGATTAAGAGTGGAAGATTTGACATGATGGTGTCATTGGACATTTGGATGAGCTGTGAATATCCGGGGTGTTATGCTGATGAAAATCCGTCTGCCATCTAAACACCTGTCAGTGATGTTGATGCTGCGGCACAGTGTGAAGACCAAGCTGGCCGTCGGTTTGAAGCTTAGTGTAAGTAGCATTAGCACTGTAATTAACGCTAATAAACGATTTGCGGTTGAACGCGCTGGCCTGGCTTATTGGCTTGGCCGTCAGTGTTGCATGTTGCATGCACTGTGCCACATTGACTAGGCTCTCATGGCCTGCTGCTAATTAATCCCCAGATTGTGGATGTATGCTGTTGCCACCAAGGGAATTTCACTTTTTTTTTTTTTTTTTGTCATTACCCCCAACCCTATGTAGCTTATTTCTTTCTGGGAGATGTTGTTCCTGACGCGCCGCGTCCCTCTTCAAATGCACTTGTGACTAAAACGATAGATATACTTAGATTTGCGATAACCTATTGTTGCTGTTCCCCGAGCCTGGAATCGATCTTGTTCCTCCTCCATGTCAGATTATTGGCAGCTCAATCCAAAGCCCCAGGTCCTTCTGTCGCTGCCGGACCTGGCTGATGAGAGCATGGAGCCGTGATGGACACCTCTGCAGTCAATGGATGAGGTGGGGCTGCCCACCTATGCTGTAGCTGCAGGGATCTCGAATACCTTGTGGGTGGTTTAAAATGGTGGGGGGGCATTGAGATACAGGCCAAATCATGGCTTCCTTCTGCTTTTTGTGCTCATTTCCTGGAAATCAGGGTGGAGTGCAGCATCCGGTGTTGTGGTGATACTGAAGAAGAGGGGGCCTGTCAGATCAGATGCATGGAGCGTGTTTACCTCTGCGGCTTCCTGAGTTGAATGTCAGGTGTGGCTGGTGAACTTTACCTCAGAGCTCCACATCATGGACTTTAAGCTTCAGACTGTGTGCCACCTTTCTAGGGGGTCAGTAGGACTCACTCTGCTGAGAGTTAGGGGCTCTCTTTCATACCTTTAGAGGACATTTTGAGTGATCTCTGTGGCGGGTAGGCGGAGGATGCAGTGTTCATGCCAAAGGTTGCTTCAAGCTTTGCAGCCTTCCTCCCTTTCTTTGGCTTTTGTTCTGTTTCATTTATTTTGCCTGAAAGCATTTTGTTCCTGGAAGCTCAAGCAGAAAAAAGAATCAGCTCTGTGTGACCTTTTGCGAGGTTCATAATCAGAGGTTGAGATGCTGCGGCGTTTTGGTGCTTTGTTCCGGTATCCAACACGACAGAAGGTGCTACTGACACCCACGGGTCCTCGTGGTTAAGGAGTGGAGCTCGGGGCCGCGGGGGGAGTGCTGCTGACTGCTCCGGAGATGAGCGTTCCTCACAAAAAAAAAGCAGTGAGGAAGCCAGGTAAAAATGACTGGGCTGGCCATTTCCTGGCCTGGATTCCAGTCCTGCTGCAAACTTGCTCTTGTCAAAGATTTACTCATAATTCTGTGCAACTCTACTGACCAAGACTTTGACCTTTTTGTTATAAATGCTTTATTCTTGTTATCGTGGCAGACCTCTGATGTCCCAAAGAGCTTCATATCACATGGCTGTGAAGGTTTATTGCTCCACCCAGTGACAACACCAGACTGTCAGCTGAGTCACACGGGCCTCGCGCCCCCAAAGGAAGGTGCTTCCTAGGCCAAAGTTCACTCCTGCAACTCCTGATCTCCACGTCCTGCTTTGATGATGCTGGAACTGTTTCAACCAGCTGGTCATTCCATAGTCAAGCTGAACATTCTAATCCCCTGCCCCCCAGAAGCTTTTTAATTTTATCCTTGTTCTCTGTGGTCTGTGATGGGACTCTTTAATGAGTGGCCCTCACTGTATTTATGTTGGGCCTCATGAGCTAGAACGATTGATTTGCCTTTCATAATACCTTCATTAATTTTCCTTCTGTCAACGAACGGGGCCAGACCTAATTGTTGCTTCGAGCTTGAAAGGTTAAGCCAATAACGTTACAGTTTAAGTTTGAATATCTCAATGCCTTCTGACTCTCCCGGCACATGTTATCCTCATGCATGATGAACTGTCATTGTTATCAAGACCTCGCAGGCCATTGGCAGACCCTTAATTGGTAGTAATCGGAGCTTGATAACCTCCTAAGGTAACCTTTTTTAACCATGTCAGGATGACCAATGTTTTGTTAATGGTCTTATTTGATTACTCTGGGGAGGAGACATGAACAGGTTTCAGTTTACAAAACGGATCCCTCTTAATACATGCTATATGTAACTTACGTATTTATGAGGTTTCTTTGAAGTCCCCCCCCCCCGCACGACCAGGATTAGTGGTTAGAGGCTGGGTGGATGGATATGATATATATACAGGCTCATTGGGATGTATTGATGGATAGATGTCTTTATAATGCAGTTTTAGTTTTAAATGTAATTTAATATGTGTACACTTGTCATTTAGGTAATAAATCTTCATTACATACCCCTATGTATTTTTTTTATGCATGTACGCTACCAGTCAAAAGTTTTTGCGCGCACTGATTTTTCTATACGTTATCAGTGTTACTCACCTAATTTACTCAAAATTGTAGGCACTCAATATTCATTGCTAAAAAATAAGACGATCACATTCAGAGTCCATCAAATACCTTACAGTAATTAGCAAGAAAATTGGTCATATCGCTGCTTCATTAGAGTAGCCTTCTCTAGCAGCGACAACAGCAGGGCAAATTCGAGGCATTCTTTCAAGGGACATTAAATTTTGCTCTAAGTTCATTCCAGCACTCCTGGGGCATAGTTTATGGTTATTACAGTTTATTACGTTTTTTTTATGTTACAGAAGTCATAAATCTCCTTTGGTCTGGAGTTGAACTTTGTGATTTGCAAAGACAAAGTACAACGTTTGCATATACACTGTGTGTAGAGTTTGTGAAAATGATGTGAGTAACATCGAAAATGTAGAAAATCTTGGTGTCTGCAAAAACTTTTGACTGGTAGTGTATGTCTGCTGGATGGATGGATAAAATAATCATGTATGTCCACTACTGGGTTGCAGAGCTTATTCCCATACAGCACAAGGCAGGGGTTGCTGTGGATGGCACATGCAGTATTTTAGAACTGATTATTATAATGCACATGTTGCATTTCGAAACTCAGCGGCCGACTTTCCTTCAGGCCATTATGGTACCCTGTAACCTCACTATGGCCGCTCTGGGACCCACGCGAGAAGCAGAAGGAGGCGTCGATTGTCCCGTCCGATCTGCGGTGCGTAATAGCGAATCGGATTTATGACGAGGTTCTGCCAAGCAGAGCGATGGGACCTGTGGTCCATTCTCCGGCACAGCAATGCGCCCCGACGCCAGTGGCTCGCTAAAGCCGGCCACTTCAGAGGAATTCAATAGCAGGCCAACCTTCTGCTGCTGCCAGTCTCAAATTCAATTTATTCTCCTCACTGGTGCGCATTTTGTCACATTGTCTAGTGACAGTCTGAGGGGTATTTGCTCGTTAAAATAGTCTTTTGTATGCTTGTGGGGGGATATAGTTGGGGAATAGTGTTTTGGGAAGTGAAATATTAGCATGGACAATATAATGTTTTGTGTTGATAAATTAAAAAGAAAAAAGTTTTTTGAAAGGATTTGGTTTAAATAGGAGGCAGAAAAAAAATGCCATCGGTGTCTCCACAGAGCTGCAGTCAGCTGATTCATTTTTCCAACTCTCTAACCCTTAGACTCGAACAGGATTAGGAATAGATGGCTTAGTTTTGTGCTTAGGCAGTCTACATGAATATTCAGCTCTTGGCAGATCATGCAGAGGTTACGCATGCCAGAAAGCCCGCTGAATTCGTCCTTCCCAGCCTGGCAGCGTGATTCTTTGCCAAGCCAAGACGGTTGTGTTTGTACCACCACCCATTCACTTTGGGCCGATGGCGGGAAGATGGGGGGGGGGTCCCATTATATCCTGCTGCATGCTGCTCTCTGCAGTGTGGTAAGGCTCAGTAGAGGTGTCGTCCCCTGCTCTGGGGGCCCAGAGCTTGTGGACACTCCAAGCTCTGTGTGGTTTCAATAGGCTTGCACATGGTGATTTCTCCGAACTCCAGGGTTCGGGTGGAAGGCTAGGAATGGGCCGCTCCAACACCAGGAATGGGCCTGCGATTGGGGCGGGGGCGGTGTTTCCTCGTGACTGCTCGCCATGTTGTGATTGGCCCAGCCAAGGAGGCATTCTGTGCCCACGGCTACCTGCCTCTGGCCTCAGGGTTGGCTGTTAGCTCCAAGCCTTGACAGCAGATTATGGTGTGAAAGAAACAGCGTTTGGAAGCCCCCTTGGGGTCTGGCCCATTTCTGCAGCCTTTCCAGGATTTCGTTTGTGTGTGTGTGTGTGTGTGTGTGGTTTCTCCCCCCCACTTCTCCTTGGTGGCATCCTGTACTGGATCGCTTTCTCATATACATCCATTTACTTGTTGCTCTTGTTCTTTGTTTAGGGCAGCAGTCTGTTGTCCCCAAACCCCGTATGTGACAGCTGCCGGTTATCTCTCCATATCTCCCCCCCCCTCCATTTCTGCATCTAATGCGATTCTATTCCACTCTGAGTGTGGAAAAAAGCCCCTGAGTGTTAATGGTCCTTAAGCTGAGTTTTTGAATTGTCGCCTGCCTCTGCTTTACTGCCGTTGCCACTTTTGTCCCTTGATAATTAGTTTCTAAAAATAGCAGGGGGTGGCGGCATTCAGTGGGCACGCTTGAAGAAGGTGCTGGTGTGTTGTAGTTCAGCCTCTCTCACCCTCAGTCTCCTAGCTTACCCGGTGGTCTAGAGAGCGAGGCGCACCAAAGCAATTTAGGACCACGTGGCCTCTGTTGTTCTTCGTTGTCATGGCAGTGCCATGGTTGGTGGGGGCGTTGTCTTGCCTCTGCCATTTGCCTGGGTCTCCCTTTCCTTGTCTTTGCTGTTTTCAGGAAACTCCTCAACACTGATTTGGAGTGGAAACTGACTGTACTGAATCTCCAAAGGATGCATTTACTAGCAGGAGATTTCTCCCAAAATTGCGACAGGCGCCTGACGTCCCATCTGGAAGTCTCTCACCCTCCCCAGTTTTACCTCTCAATGTTTGCTCTCATTGTGGGGGTGGGAGAGGGGAGGAGTTATGCACAGGGAATTACAAAGTATGAAAAGTACGACTGATTTTTGTACATGATTAATGCCTTATGCCTCTAGGGTTTTCCCTGAGAAATGTACTGCTCTTGATGGCAGCTTAAAGGGGCGGGTTTTCCCTAAATAAATAGGAAATGCATTTTAGGGCTGACACTTTCCGAATGCGAGTGTCAAGGGCCTTCAGCAAACAGGTTTTTAAAGCTGTTTTTCCACGAAGCATCTCCCTCTCTCTCTCCCCGTTTTCGCCGCTCCATCTCGAGTGCCCGTGCCTTCACTTACTGGAGGATGTGCGTGTGGAGTGCCCAGCTTGACATTTGAATAAATTCCCAGGGACGCGTGTTGCTCAGTCAGCAGAACACTTGTAACCTTCCTCGGAGTGTTCAGAGCCTGACCACAGTTCTCCCCTTGGACGTGGGACGTGTTTAACCCAAAATTGCAGTGATGTGCTGACATCAGGCCGGAATTTTAAGCTGCATTTCGGCATCTGATTCAGTTGCCGGGCTGTTTTTGTCATGATTTATTTATTTATTTATTTATTTTCCCCCCAATTTGATTTATCAAAGCCACTTTTTTTTATTTTTATTTTTTTTAAATCAATGTAGGCTTTTGTGCTGTATTAACATTTATTTTGCTGCTTATCTGACTTGGATAAAAGTGACTTGTATAATATTCCATCCATCCACCCATCCGACTGCTTATCCTGGTCAGAGTCTTTAGGGGACTAGAGTACACTTTGGATGTGATTTCAGTTCAATCTAACACACACACACACACACACACACACACACACACACACACTCTCTCTCTCTCTCACTCTGCAGGCAGCTAAGGGGAGCCAGCTACACTATGCATGTTTTTATACTGTGAAACTTGTACAAAACGGGGAGAACATGCACACTCCACACACATAGCCGAGGTGGGATTTGAACCCCCCACCCTAGAGATGTGAGGCAACGGTGCTACCTCCTGAGCCTTTGGGCCCTGTTAATGTAATATTGATTATAAGTATTTATGTTTTTATTAGAAACGTTTGTTTTTTCCTGGGTAACACAGCCGTACATATTTCAGTCTCGACAGCTCCAGTTCTCCTCTTTTGCTGCTGAATTTTTTTTTTTTTGTTTTTATGATATAGAAAAGCCTCTTGTTGGTCACTGTTTTGGGTGCTGTATCATGCTGATCTTTTAGAAAGCGGCTCTACTGCCTCTACAAAATACTGGCATTACGCATATTACACGTGGCTGTTGGACTGGTTTTATTTTCCACTATAAAATAGTTACACACTGCGGACATTTTCCCAGATTATAAAAACATGCACGTCTACTACAGGTTGTGCATAATTTTCGTTCATGTCTACTATACAGCAGCTGGAGTGGAAAAAAGGATCGGACTGCCACAAGCTTAATGAACTGTTACCCATCGATTTCAATATGACTTGATTGGCCCCGATACGGCATCCTCAGATCAGATTGTATAAAAATGAGTGATGTCTCAATGTAAAAGGCTACAAAACTGTGCCTTGAATGCACTGGAGCTCCTTACGTGTGAGAGTCTGCCCAGCTAGCCCTGTTTATTCCTTACTAGCCAGATAATCATGCTCATTAAAGCCAGCTGTGCCTCATTTCGTCACATGCCTTTTGGCACGGTGCCCAGGCAGCAGGATATGGCTTCTGAGGAGTCCTGTGTCATTAGCCTGCCCCCTGCAGGAATAGCCCGGTGTTTATTTGTGCTTAATGCTCTGAGGTTCCAGTTTGGTAGTCCAGGAGTGCCCCCCCCCCATGATCTCTGGGATGTACGGGCGTGCTTAGATGCAGGCTCATGCGTATCAGCTTGCCGCTGGTGCCGACACACGGTCATTCTAGTGGTATCGATGCTAATGAAGCTAATCAGAATCCTTCCTTACAGCCTGCAGTGGGCCCGTTTTGTCACTTGGCACCCAATTAGTGGCGGGAGTCCTATCAGAGCGTCTTGAAAGCTTCCTCTCAGAGAGAGGAAGGGAGATCCGATCTCGTTATGGAGAAAGGAGGGGGCGCCCAACTCTGCTCTTTGAGGGCTACAGGTGATGCTTCCACTTATTGGAGCAGTTAATTGGATAAAGGTCATCTGGGCCAGTGCTGCAGGTGTGAATTGGGTGGTAATTAAGAGCCTCCAGTCGGCACGGAGGGTGGCCATGGGCCTATGGTTCTAATGGGCTTGTCCTCCTATTCGGCTTTAGTGTCCAGCCCCCATCACCCGTCCTGTTTCTACTCAACACATTTCATCCTGCTAACTTCATTTTTTTTCAAATTTTGTGAAACGGAGATGCTGTTGAATGGCAGTGTCTCCCGTGTGCAAAATACGCATGCTTTTTTTTTAAAACCCAGACCCCCCCACCTCTTGCCCCTGAAGTTGTTTAGCCTGACTTTGTGTCCTCGTCGGCCCGTTCCCTATCTGGGGGGTGGCATTGTATGGGCCCTCCAAGCGTCACCTCACATTTGCTGTGCTGTTTGTAGTTTACCCAAACTTCATTACTTGCCTTCTATTTCTGTTTAGTGGTACGCTGCCGGCACCCCTGCTTGAAATGGCTCTACAGCCGGCGTGGGCTGATGGAGATGATCCAAGCAGGTGGGGAAGGGAGAGTTGCATACATGCAGGTGGTGTGGTGTTTAAGAAAAACAAAAAAAAAAAAAAAAAATCAAGCCCAATTGTATGAGCGAGCAACGTCGAATGCTGTAGTCTCTAGGGTAATGGAAGCGCTAATGGAGTGTGGCCTCCAGGTGGGTGATTTGTGTTGACGCGTAGCATGAGCCTTCTACAGGCTGTGTGCTGGGAGCAGAACCAACTGTGGCCAAGTAGCCCTGGAGGCCTTTACTTGGACGGCCATGGATTTTTTTTAAATGGCTTTAGGACTGCGTTCTCTACCCGATTCTCAAGGCTTTCTCTGTGACTTCCATGGAAATGAGCCCTAAGCAATAGGACCCTGGGTGAGAACCAGGCTTTTTGACAGGTTAGCTGATCCCGGAATGACATGGTAACATGCACACGGGTCTGGGGATAACTCGAGTTACTTATTCATAGCTTTATTGGGAATTGGAGCACTACCCGTTTCTCAGGAACCGTCAGTCCGTTTCCTCACGGTGGCAATGACTGGCGCGCAGTGCCTAATGGAGATGCTAATCGCACCACTCTGTGTGACTCTTTAGCACATCCAGCTCTGTGGGGGAGGGGGCATCCTGGCTGACATGGATGTGACTGTCCATCCTGGGGGACAGACCTGTCCTGAGAGCCTATGTCCACACACAAGTCATATGGGGTGCTGAGGTGAGGGGACTGAAGGTGTCTATCGGACACAAGGAGAAAAATGCCAGTCTAGCAAAATGCTTGAGGTCGTGTGGCCGGGCCCCCTCTCTACCACCTTTTACCAAACGGGGGAGTCAGACCTTTAACCCCAAAAACTGCTCCAAGGGCACTGGAAAAAATGGCTGCCCCTATGCTCTGACCCCAGGCTCCACTGTCACCTGGTTTTGGGCAATTTACTCCTATTGATGAACGTATCCTCCTGCTGAATTCAAACATGAAGGCTTGAAGATGAAGTTTGTCATGGTGTCACTTGATGTACAAAAAAAAAGAATCAGAATCTCCCAGTTGATCTCCTCTAGCAAAATTGTTTGTCTGTCAAATGCTAATAAGCATATTTCCCCCCCCCCAAAATTAAAGCTTGAAAATGACGTGTCTTCTGGCCATCAAAGGTGATGAGGATGCTGGAGCGGCCAGTGCTACCTTTTCTCCTTCTGTTGTCTCTACAAAGTGTTCTCTACAAAGTGAATTCTGTAAATGTTAACAAGACTTCACTGTTTGTTATTGATGTGAGGTGATGGGTTTACACAAAGGCTGCCCCCTCGCCCACAACATTGTAGGCTGATAAATTCATTTCTGCATTTCAGAGCCCCTTTGCTCAATCTACCATAACTGACCCCCCATTTTTAATGTATGGGGGTAAGATACGAGAATGTCTTCTCAGTGGTCCTCCAGCATCCCTGGGAGTCACGTTCTAGCCCAAGGAGCTGGGCTTTTAACCAGAAACTTGAGGGTTGGGGTGTCTTAAGCACATGTTTCTACGTGGGGAAAGGTGGCTTTTGGCAAAATGAGAGAATCATACGCAGGACTGATGGTAAAGCTATGTTTTCACTTTAGTACAAATTCAGAAAAAAATTTACAGTTTGCACTCGGACACCAGACTAACACAGCAGCCCCCCCCCAATTAAAGTTGGGGTCCTTAAATACCTGAGACCCCACTAAGAACGTTCCACTTTCAGATGATCAGCTTCAAAATATATTGTGCATGCCTCCCACGTGCCAGCTTTGTTAATGTAAACGTAACGTGTAATCATCGTAGTAATCATAATGATTAGAAGAAAGGGACCATAACTTTCACAGAGGGGGAAGTCAGAGAACGAGGTGTGGCTCTTAACCGTCACTTCAGGAACTGAAGACAAAAACAAACAGAAGACAGCAAAATGCATACAGACAGAGCAACTCAAATGAACGAGACAACAAAATGTAAACTATAATCATTGTGATAGTGGGATAGATGAAAACTGGAACATTAACCAAAGCTGATTAGACACGTGCATGTACCTCTGATGTCAAACTGGTGGAGGGAAAGGCGTGCCCGTTTTCTTTGAAGCAGCTCTCCGTTACCGTGTAGATCTGAAAAGGAATTCGGGATGCATGAAATGGTGACACCTCACGTCATTTACGTAGCGGTGCTTGTATTTCCACGGTCGGAATGTGACGAGAACGGGGCCTTCTGCGGTGGCACATCATGGAAATGGAAACTCGACTCCAATTACGTAGTCTCTTCCCGACATCAATGCTAATCTCTGAGCCGGTGGTATCTGTCAGACTCAGATTGGGCACATCTCGCCAATTCGCCATTGCGTGTGAAGTTCTCGAGTTGAAGGAGCTGGGCTGCGTTTTGTTAGAGATCCCTCTTTGTCACCTGCAACGATACATTTGTTTTAAAAAAAAAAAAAAATTGTAGCATCTGTTTTGTGGCAAAAACCTCATTTTAGACCATATAACTTTGTGTATGTCTGTTTGTTAATATTTGTCCAGTAGAGAGCATGTACAGAGAGTATTGGGAAATAATGCAGTTTTTCTGCCAAGAGCTTTATTTTTCATTTCATGGGAGAAGCTCTAGATATCATTTTTTAAGTCTGTAAAGGGTCTCTGCTGTTTCTGCTGCTCCTACTTCTGCTACTATTGGAAGAATAATCAGTGTTAAAATGGAGATCTTAGTATGAGATGTTCCACAGGGGAGAACTAAGATTTTATGCTTCAGTATGACTGGAGGAGCTGAGAAGAGAAAACGGTTGGGGTCTTCTGGTAATGTTCTTTAATGTTTAAGAGATGATGTGAACCTTCTCCAGAACCCTATAGAGATCTGTCTTTTAGATCCACCTAAGCCCTGTATAAGATTTACATGACTTCTCACATGAACGACATGAGAAATGAGTCAAACCAGCAAGTCTCAGCTTCTGCATGGTCATTATCTTGTTTTAATTCTAGAGAAATGGACCAGAAACTGCAGAAAACATTACTGTTCTTGCGGGTCTTCCACATGGGGAGTTTTCCCAATCCCATATAACTTGGTGGCAGCAATCTTGGTCTGTTATTTCGATGCTCCAACCAGTTTTTATTTATTCCACCCAAGCCCAGGTATTTCTGTGTCAGAATCCCCCTAACAAACCCTGCAGCCAGCCAGCCCTACTTTCTCTGAGGTACATTTGTGAGCGGATTTTCTTTGCACACTGTAGGACATGGCGCATTCGTAGGGGAGCCCTCACTGTGTGTCGCATGCACCTCTCAGGTGTGTAGGAGGCAGAGATGCGCAGGCCTCCCGCTGGCGGTAATTTGTTACTATGATTAGGTTTCGTGGAAACCCGCAGTGCCAGTCCCTTGAGATTATAGCTGTGATCCAAACCGCCGTGGAGCTCTGATAGGAGTCATCCTCCAGAGTCCGACAGTCCTCCCGCATGTTGCTTTGAAGGCTTCACATAATTCTTGGTTTGCATCATGGCAATGGTGTTTCTCCCCCCCAATCTCCCTGGTTTGAGACTCTGAATTCACTGCAATCGTGGAGTGTAAGGTAGCCCTCAGGAGTGTGTGTGTGTGTGTGTGTGTGTGTGTGTGTGTGTGTGTGTGTGTGTGTGTGTGTGTGTGTGTCCGTCCCATTACAGCTTTCATCGACTGGCAGTAGCCAAATGGATTGGCCGTGAGACATGACATGTTATGTCCTCCACAGTGAGGTGCCTCTGTCATCTAGACACGTCCTGTTATGTTTTTGGCTTTATTTTTCCCTCCTTGGGGCTTCACGTGGAGGTTCCCTCCTAGACCTGGTGGAGTTTGCTCCCTTTCTTCTCACCATGAAAAGATGGGTGACCTTGGGTTTTGGAGGGTCTGTGGAGATCGTTGAGGTGGTCTGCCTCTAAGAGGCAGTGTCTGGTTTCAGAGGCCCTCTGATAGATGGTGTGATCCGGGGACGAGGCTTCCAGCAGGGACGTTGGGGAATGGTAAACAGTCTGGAGATGGGTTTGTCCATGTGGGTTCCAGGCTGTGATGTTGGACTCTCTCAGCACCGACCCGGTGTTCTCGCACCTCATCTGCTCCCTGGAGTGGACCCTGCTCCCAGAAAGCAGGGCTCTGCGGTGGTCATCCCTACTTTTCCAGGATTACCCTGCAGCAGCCTGCTAACCCTTGGGTGCCCAGTAACTGTAAATATCATTTAGCAGCAAAGCTTCTTCTCTTGCTCTTTCTTGGTTTCTGTCTCTCTCACTTTTGGTCCCCTCTATTTCTGTCTGGTGATTAGAGTATTTGTTTCCCAGTTTGAACATTTTTATGGGTGGTTGTATTACATATGGCATACAAATAGCTTAAAAGTTGTGTGAGACATACACTGTAATCAAAGTATGTTCCTTCTGTTAAAGTGTAAATGTAAGAGTTTTACTTCACAGGCTAATAGTCTCCATATCCTCAACTGTGCTACTCCAAACAACTTCACAATACAGCCATACCACACAGCCACAATACAAAAAGAAAATGGTACGGTGGCCAGAATAAGCCCAGCGGGACGTTTCGGTAGAACTCAACACACAAAAAAAAGTTGAAGCCAAAAGGCCATTGGATCAGCATCAGCTGATATTTAAGGTTGTGTTATGAGTATCGTATCAGAGATGGAAAAAGTGATATCAGGCCGTTCTTTCTCTGTTTCTCTGTCTGTCTCTCTCTCTCTCTCTCAGGTTTGTTTCTGTGTCTCTTTCTCTCTCTCCTCCATGTTTGTTTCTCTTTTCCCTCTCTCTCTCGATGCATAGGATTCGATAGACTAATCTAATTTCAGGGGAGACCGACTGATATTCGGAGTACATGCTGAGCCGCAAATGGCTTCACGCTGCCTCCAGTCGTCTTCGGCTGGCAGCTCGAAGAGTAATACTTCGCTTGGGGGGGGGCTGATGGCTCTCCAAGATGGCTGTTCTAGGCCCATTATTACAGAGCTGAGGATTATATCTGTACAGTAGTCACTGGCCCCAAAACTCAGCCTCACCTTCGAGGAGAGGAGTGCTGGGTTCCGCGGGTGTTTAAAAAGCTTTTTAAGTGGCCAAATGCTCCATCGCCACAAAGTGGGATCTTATCACCTCTATAATTGAGCAGCTCGTCTGTATTAGTGCTCATCTGCTCATTCAGCCTATCCAGGAAGTTAACGTTTTCATCTGGTCTCATTACATCTCTGCCTGATGGCTTCTGCCGAAGTCTCACATGCACACATGGGGCCCTATACTTGGTGAATTTTGGAAATACATTTCTACCCAACAACGTGCACTTTTTAAAAAATATTTGATTCCCCCTGTTTTTGCCCTTGTTGCCCAAGTGGTCAGCAATGGGGCAGAGTTACTCGTCCCATCGTTCTGTGGAAGCGCCCTCCTGGACCACGGGAGGACATGGATCACTAACAAACACCCCACCCTGTTTCTGCTTGATTTGACATGTCTGTAGCAAAAGGTCCCCCTATTAGGGGAGTGTGTCAGGGGGTGGGCAGCTGATGATGATATATGTATCACTTCTATTTATAGAGAGATTTGATTTGACGTACTTCAAACATGTAACCCCTGCTTTGTTTTGATACTGTATGTGTCTCTATCAACAGAATGTGTACATGTCCATATGTTATTAATTTTTGTGTGCATATGGTTGTGTCTGTGATTCTGTTTAGCACTGTAGCATCAAACCTCCAAGGTTGTGGGTTCGATTCTTGCTCCCAGCTATGGGTGTATGGAGCTTGCAAGCTCTTCCCTTGTTTGTGTTTGGTTTCTCCATGTACTCCCATTTCCTCCTGCCCTCCCAAGACTTGAGTTTAGCTGCATTCGTGTGTGTGTGTGTGTGTGTGTGTGTGTGTGTGTGTGTGTGTGTGTGTGTGTGTGTGTGTGTGTGTGTGTGTGT
>JAACJT020000506.1:0-19259 GCA_009936485.2 Gymnarchus niloticus | reverse complement strand
TGTAGTGGAAGCAATGAACATGAGTTTGGGCAGGCTTCGAGAGGCGGTGGAGGACAGGGCGGCCTGGCGTGCTGTGGCCCATGGAGCCGCAAAGAGTCGGACACGACTGCATGACTAAACAACAACAACATGTGGGTACAAAACCGCTTCCCCAGTGAGTGGGCATCGACGCAGGCTTTCTCAACCACACTCCAGAGAAGCATGATGTGTGTATTTTTCAGCGTGGATGAAACAACATACAAATGTACAGGAGGTTTATGGAGGTACTTGGGGTATTGGTTTGGTCCTGTAATGCGGTATGTTACCTCACACAGTGTTTGCAAAGTGACTTCTTGTGAAATTTTGGGTGAAATTTTCTAGTTCAGGTATAATTCTGCTGCGTGGCTGAAACGAATTATGACAACAGAGCTACTGCAAACACTGCGTACAGCATTTAGAAATTAAAATCACAAATTAATCGCGTCTGTTTGGTGGTTTATACGTTTGCAGGGATAGGGGAAAAAAAAACAAAACAAAAAAACTTAGCAATTTATTAGACTTGGAACAGAAAATGAGCAACTTTTCACCAAAAAATAAAACACAGCAAAACGAAGACTGTGAGTGGGTAGTTTCCCCGAAGCATCATTCAGAGGAACAGGCAGGCAGAGAGCATTGATCCTGTACCATGGCGATGCCAGATCCATGTTCCCGCTCTGCAGAGAAGAACTGCAGGGGTATCCTATAGCTAACCCAGGTATTTACACCCCATCATTAAGACTGCCCTAAATATCTGTGAGTGTGACTTCATAAAAGTAACACACGTTGTGAAGTGGTAGGGATTAGAGAGTAGTTCAGGAAAGGCCCAGAGTCCCGTGATCATGATTGTGGACTTAATTTAGCCCACTCACCCCTTGTGTGTATAGTTAGGTATAATTATGGTGTGTCCTTTCTAGATAACTCTCTGCCCCTGCTAGGCAGAAATCAGAATTTCATTTTATTTGTTTTTTCACGGTCTGCCTCCTCTCCTTATTTGAGATGCACGCCGCCGTTCCTGCTCTATTTCCAGTCATTTCCCGAAACGGATAAAATACGAAAAAATAAATAATTTAAACAATAAAAAAAAACTGTGGCACACAGTACAGGTCTGCAATGCTCCCACTACACAATTTCTTGAAAGACGTACATCACCTACAACAAATTCGGTTAATTCCTGAGCAACGGCCTAAATATTCGCGAGAAATTGAATGACAGACAGCATGAATAGAGAGGTGGCCCTCTGGTACCAGGGACTGTGACTGGGCTTTATCAAGGAAAGGAAGATAGCAGATTATTAGAATCTTACTTTTGCAGTGGCAGAAGTTAAATGGGCTTTAACAGTGTTTCCGTGTTTCTGATGCAGTTGTGAATCTGCTACGTTTGTAGGAAACCAGTAGCATGAACATGACCACGTGGACAGTCTGAGAAAATGTCACCTACAGATGGCAACTCCAAACTGGGTTTATCCACAAACCTACTCAAAATGCACTCTCTGGACAGCATGGCTGTACTAGTTTTTTCCAGATTTAGGCCAACGCAAAGAAAGCTGGTGAGACATTTTTCCCGCTGACAAATAATTCAGCCATATGACTGACGGCAAAACAAAACACGTTTATCGTTGTACAAAGAGCAATGTGGAAACGAGGCAGGCTGGCTTTTGTGAATTCGATTCGATTGGCTGCTTTAATGAAGTGAAGACTTGGATGAAAACTTGTGGATAATTAACACGGAAGAACTGAGAATCTTTTGTTTGGAAGCAAAAGACAGGACTGCTAAACTTTCAGCACTCAGCTCTAAACTTTTTCCTCGGAGTGTAGGGTGTCGTTTTAGACACAAACCTCCCATTCAAATCTCACGTTAATGTGATGCTGGAGGCCTGCATCGAGCAGCTGTAATGAACACGTCTAGACCCAAGTGCAGTGGGCTGCTTCTTTATTTTCCGTGATCCCTGGTAAGTAAACCCGGGTAGTATTCCGCATCACAGCCAGGGGGAAATCCAAAGACGAGATTGACGAGACGGGCACAGAAGTCGGGAACCAGGAAGTCAGGTGAATTGACGAACAGATCCAAAGATGGGAGGCAAGACAGGTGGGAATCCAGCAACAATCCAATGGTCATACACGATAAATGCAGCAAACAGAAGGACCACTCAGTACGGATTACACACTTGCAATACCTCGCAAACATTTTTAACGGTGTTTCTGAGGCGTGAGGGGGCCTGACAGCAGGTGTGGAATATTATTAAGCTCAGGTGATTTCTCACTATTAAAATTCGGAGGGCGTGATGCATGCTTTTGAGTGTAATAGGCCAGATGATCAAGATGATATACTGTAAGTATGCACCAAAAATTAAACACTTTGAAGAGTATTCATAACACAGAGAGTAGATCTGTTGCTAGGAGCAGAAAGTTTGAACATACTGATCCACAGAGGCTTCAATACATGCCAGTGTGGTCCTCTGTGTTGGCCAGCAAAACAGAAACATCCATTCTGACCGTCCATACTATTGTGACAAGCAGAAGGCGGAGACATTTTGCTGTCCATACAAGGTACTTTAAATGAAAGCAACCAGCAAAGAAATGCAGCCATGCATTCACAAGAACCCCCACTCTACCAACAACACAGACAGTACAACGTGGGGGTTAGCCTTGCTAGCCCCCACACGCATAAACACGGTTAGACAAACACAAATCACTACCCACAATCCCATGGTCCGTGCTGCCACCATTTTTCCTCCCCACATGTCTGGATGGTGCCCGTGTTCACACTGTAAAGGTACGACAGCAGGGATATTTGCTAACGGCTATGGAGCGTTCTATCAACGTTATTTTATTCTGTGACTCAAGCAAAGCCCTGGTATAATTTGGCTTCACTTCTGAAATAAACGGAATCAATCAGAAACTAAACAAACCTACTTTATGTTTGCTCTTCTGTAAGAATCTTAAAATTCTGCTGTTTGTGTCTCAACTGACTTAGTTACTCATTAAACCTAAATATACAGGATCAGGCTTAAATAAAAAAGTGAGTAGACAAACACAGAAACCGGATCTGTTTTATGTGTGGATTCACAGCCAAAGTCAACAAATGTCAGTACGTCCCTTGCATCTCTGTGTTTATTTGCCTTCAATAGTTTCCTATTAAGGCCTCCAGATCTGAGAAGGCCACTATTCACTGGAGCCACATTCATGAATTTTATTACCTACATGAACGGCCTTAATCAAATATGGGTAAATATCTGTAATTTGTGAAATGAGCAGACCAAATGGAAAACATTTTCTGTTTTTTGCATATCACATGCCAGTCCCTCTTTGCTTTCTCACACTTCCCGTTGTCCTTTAGTCCTAATTTCACCATTAGCCAGACGGAAAAAATATGTATTAAGCAAATGTGTTTATACAATTGTACAGCCTCATTCAGAAACTGTGCTTTTGTATAGCTTTAGAGCAGAAGGATTCAGTGCACTGTTCCTATTTTTCTGAGCTATAATTTTGAATTATTTACAAAACCCATAAACCCCGGATCCTGCAGTCTGTCCAGTTAATGCTTTCTCATTCCTTATCTGTCTGTACTGATGACACTGTGACAGGTCAAATGGTGTGCCAGCCGCATCCTCTCAGTGGAGGCAACGCACTTGAGCACAATGGCCACCATGCCACCATCTAGTTGGCTCAAGACAAACAGCTGTTGGCAGAAGGGCACCAGCCTTTCACTGCATACAATGGCGGGGATCAGCTTACTGGCAGGACACTGGGATGTGCCATAATGGTACTTTGCACGTGGTCCCGTCTGTTACCTCCACAAATCACAGAGGATGGGGCAAGATTTAGCAAATGGACTCATTGCAAACAAGGCGTTCCTTTCACATACTGCAAGGGGAAGACTTCACGTATAACTGGATTAGAATGTTATCAATTTGTATATATAGTATCCAAATGTATTTATTTTGGCAATAAATACTCCAGTACAGGGTTACAATGAACCATATTAGTACACAGTAAAGGACATGGCTTTAGACTGTAGAAGGGAACTGGACAGCCCAGAGAAAATCCATAAGAGCCCAGGGAGAATATGTCCATACCAGTAGAGAAATGTGGAGTCTCTAAACATCGAGCTAGTGGCAGGACTGCAAAACACTGCATCTTTGAGGCTTTGGTGCTACCCAAAGAGCCATACAATGCATACTCAGATGTTCAGGGAATATGAACTCTACAAATGTATATATGCATGTTAGACAGAAGTAACTTTAAAAAAAAAAAAAAACAATGTCAGTCTGGTCCTTGGTGTATAACTGATTTTCTTTGAGACCTCTAACCCAAACCTTTTATCTAAAATGATATGAATTCAAAGGAAGATGCACTTAGGACACTAGATGAGTGGGGCACAGCTGCTGGGGGCCCGGTGGAGAATGCAGGAAGACAGGGTGTGCCAGTGCCAGGCTTCTTAACCTTTCTTTTGTGTGAACCCAAACCCCAGTTGTACTTCCAGACACAGAGTGATCGGCAAAACCAATGGGTGATGACATTCTTGCTAGCTGCAGCAGTGAGATCCTATAGCTGTGTTTTATATTATTCCGATTTTAGTCACTTCTCTGAGGACTGTGACCTTATTGTGGTAGTGGCTTTATGTCACTTAATGACCTATGTTATCTCATGTTTGAGCCCAGGGCAGGGCCCCCCTTAGTGAAATGTATAGGGAGAGGCCACATAAACCATGACCTAATGAAGACCTCTCAATGAAAGGATACCAAAATGAACAAGTGTGCCTGCAACCAGCCCTGGGGGTGGTGTCAAACAAGTGGCCACTGGCCAGGCCACCAACATTACTTGGCTGGGGCCAGCCTGAAATGGCTACGTGGAACCATCTTTTGGGTTCATCAACTGCAAGATGAAAGGTGGGGGTCAGGTGCAGTTCTAGTTGTGCGACAGGCATGAGAGGGAAGGATCCCGAGGGATTAGACCTTTGGAAAATGGCTTTTGGAGCAGTAAATGTTACCTCTTTGGTAGGATGGAGCTTGAGGTAGGGTGGGAGCTATTGCAGGTATTAACTTGATACAGCCAGCTTTACCTCCATGCAATGACAGGACTATGGAATCTGGCCTTCCTATCAGGAGTAGAGTATCTCCTACTCTGGAGCTCCATAGTGAAAGACCTCAAGAGAGAGTGGGAACCTTCACAAGAGGCTTGCTCGAAATGATTGCAGGTTGCAGAGAGAAACACTGTTGTTTATATGTTCTGAACAGCAATTTGGAATGAAATGGTTAAAATGCATATACAGCTTTGCATGAGTGTAGGAAAATCATATGGAAATTAGAACTGTGTCTAACCAGGAACCAGTTTTTTAAAATGGCAGCGGAAGTGAATACGGCATGGGAAACACCGAAGACGACGACTCGCTACCCTTCTCTCTATATCACTGAAGTCCGCTCATCAGCCAGCTGTCCTCTCAGCAGCAGATCATTATCGGACTTCACAAGCTCTCCCCCTCTCAATGCGCCAATCAGACATATCACGTCCATCAGCCGGGCTATCAAATCACCTGATTCACTTAGTATCTGTCTTTTAAGGGTGGAAATGTGATGACGTTATGGTTAGAACTTCTAGAAGTTTCACCGTCTTCTCTCTCGCATGCCGTCTCAACCAGGCAAGTGCCTTACATATGATTTTAGCAGTCAGAACAAACTGCCAGAACACACTATTCACCAGCTTTCACCCCTGCTTCCTGGTGAGGACAAAATTAGCCCAAGGAAGGAGAGGAGATGACAAATAATTGAACAAATAAATCAATAAATATAGTTGTAGGCAAGAGTTTGGACACCTCAGGCCAAATTATATGTTTAGTTAATTTTTAAAGTGAAAAATCACAACTTCTGCAGAAAAGTGCATAAAAAACATTTTTGCAAATGATAATTACTTTTAATGTCATTAACTTAAAAAATAGGGAAATAATAAAAATACACGAGTAGTTTTTGCGTGTGCAAAACTTTAGACACACTAGTAAGCCAGTATTTAGCAATGCATCCTTTAGCAGATATTTTAGCTTGTAAATGCCTTTTGCAGCCAGCTAAGAGTCTTTTCTCTTTTAGGGATTTCTGCCCACTCTTCCTAGCAGATCACATCTAATTCTGAGATATTCTTGGGATATCTTGCATGCACAGCACGTCTGTGGTAATTTGCATCCAGATTTTCAATGACGTTTAAGTCAGGAGACTGTGACGGCCGTTTCAAAACCTCAGCTTGCTTTTCTTCAAGTAGCTTATGGTGGATTTTGAGGTATGTTTAAGATCATTGTCTTGTCGTAGAAGTCATCTCCATTTCAGTTTCGTGGCTGACTATATAAAACTGGCACACTGAAGTTGCTGATAGTCAGTGGATTTCATTCTCCCCCCCTACCTGTATAATGCTTCCTGTGCCACTGGCTGCCACACAACCCCAAAACTTAATGGATCCACCCCTGTGTTTAATGGTTGCCAAGGTGTTTTTTTTTCCATCAAATGCTACTCATTTTATCCTCCAAAATAACCATTGTTGATTCTAGCCAACCAGTTCAATTTTTCCTTCATCACCTCACTTGTTTACAGAAGGCCAACAGCTTGTCTACATGTCATCTTGCGTACCTCATACGTTGACTTTTATGATGAGGCTGCAGACAAGACTTCCTCCTGATGACTGGTCCATGCAGATCGTGTTTGTGCTAGCAACGATCGACCATGGAACGGTGGACCACCGCTCCTGCGTCAGCCAAACTTCCCTGCAGCTCATTTGCAGTCAGATGATGGTTTTATTTTGCCTTGTCTCCTACATCTTGCCTTGACTTCTACAGTCCCCCTTAATTGCCATTTCTTGATGACATTATGAACAGTGCAAATTGCAAGCTGGATGCCTTTTGAAATCTCTTTATAGTCTTCCCCTGCTTTGCGAGCATCAGATTCCTCAGTCAGTTGAGAGGAGCCCATGGTTGCAGAGTGTCAGCCCAAAGTTTGGTGTGTCAGTGAATTTGTTAAACCCTGGAACTGTCTACAGGTGACAGTTAAAGTCTAATTAGGTCATTAGGATCAGAAACCTTGTCAAAAACATCTTTATCACTAGACAAGTGGAAGGGTGTCCAAACTTTTGCACGTTCCACATAATTTTTATTTTGGTTATTTTATGCACTGTTTCCAGCAGAAGTTGTTTTCGTTTTCACGTAAAAAATTCGAGATCTACAAATGCAATTTGGCCATGGGTGCCCAAACTATTCCATACAATTTTATGGAATCTGTTGATGCTTTGAACCGACAGAATCGAAGCAAATGTAAATAACACCAAAATATTGGGAGAATTACAGCGGCCAGAGAATTGCAGACCTAACAACATCCCCGTGAGATTCTGCAGGGGATTGTTAGCCAGAAAAATCGCCGTATGGCCATAAGTATGTGGATTGTGCAACATCTCACTCCAAAACCAAGGTATAAATGAGAAATTGACCCTTCCTATCCTGCTATAATCTTTTGGTATAGCGTTCCATTTTTTTGTGGAATTTTCAGCCATTCAGTCGTAACAGCAGTGGTGAGGTTGGGTATCGATGTTGGGCGATCGGGTTCCCTTCTGTGCAGCCTACCCTATTACAACTGAGTGCTTGGTGCTTTCAGAAATTTCCACATCACGATCACTTCGCTTGAAGTTACACACATGGCCATGCAATCTCAACGCAGCAGGGTGATGGGTAATACTGAAGGATACTGTCTTTTAGTGTGGCACCATCATAGGATGCCACCTATCCAACAAGTCAGTTAATGACTCCCCCCCCCCCCGGTCAGCAATGGGTGTTTCTTAATTACCTGACTTCGCTAATGAATTACAGGAGTGTCCACATACTTCTGGCTATGCAGTGTACCAATATTTTGAATCGCTGATGTTAACATATGCCTCCGTATCCCGCCAGCTGAGAGACCCTGGACATTCGCATATTCCA
This sequence comes from Gymnarchus niloticus, assembly GCA_009936485.2. Classification (NCBI taxonomy): domain Eukaryota; kingdom Metazoa; phylum Chordata; class Actinopteri; order Osteoglossiformes; family Gymnarchidae; genus Gymnarchus; species Gymnarchus niloticus. Next base: position 11,294 of record JAACJT020000506.1, on the reverse strand, counting down.
CAATGCAAAGTAGAAAATGCAGGGAGAGTGATGTGCTTTCTGGGTTTATAACGTGATGCATATGAGACCGGGGCGGGGGGGTATTGGGAATCCAAGTTTCCAGACATGAACTTCACGGAGACACAGCTGGAGTAAACTGGATTAACATTGCAGAACTAAAATACAGGTTGCTAAATACCTGAATGGTTGGGAAGTTTAAAAAGACAAATCTCAAGGCAACACAAAGAAACTCACGTGAAAGAGGCTCGTGGGGACGGTGAAAACATGGTCTCATTGCCTTTATATTCAGGTGAAAGAATATTGGAGTGAGTCTCTGGACTCATGTCACTTGGCTGGATGACGGTGTGTATCACTGCAGAACTGGGTCTGTGCGTCTGAGCTGGTGTCAGTGTAGAACTGGGTCTGTGTGTCTGATCCGGTGTCACTGTAGAACTGGGTCTGTGTGTCTGAACTGATGTCACTCCAGAACTGGGTCTGTGTGTCTGAACTGATGTCACTGTAGAACTGGGTCTGTGTGTCTGATCCGGTGTCACTGTAGAACTGGGTCTGTGTGTCTGAACTGGTGTCACTGTAGAACTGGGTCTGTGTGTCTGAACTGGTGTCACTGCAGAACTGGGTCTGTGTGTCTGAACTGGTGTCACTGTAGAACTGGGTCTGTGTGTCTGAGCTGATGCAAAATTGGGTCTGAGAGTATCTCTGGGATGTAGACCTCATCGGCTGGCCTTGGTTGCGTTCGTGTGTATGTTCAAATGCAGAGGATCTATGAGGATGAGGAGAGGTCCTCCCTATCTTTCTTCCCATTTTCGATATAGCAAGACGTCACGCTGCATTACCACGCTGCGGAGTGGCGCAAAACTGTGTGCATCTTGACATTTTTTTGCCGGGCATGTCAGCAGCAGCACTGTCTGTGTTATTTTTAACTCACTGTCTCCATGGAAACCGGCACACATGCTCAGAGAGGATGCCGTGGATGCCGCAGCTTGTGTCCGTCAATCTAGGGCAAAGGAGACCGACTGTCACGGCCTCTGCTCCGGGCAGGACTTTAGGTTACGGTTAGCCATCAGCATAAATCCATTCATTTATGAAAGGATGCCAAGCGTCACAGCGTTACACATCAAATCATCCACCTGCCCAAGCTCCCTTCTTAAAATACATGCATAAAAGGGGTTATCCTCAGCAGAATATAACTGGTAATATTTAAAATTAAGTTTCTATAAACAGATAATAAGGAGCTCATGCAATTGATGATGGGAAATCAGTCCCGAAAATACCACACTTGCCGTTTTCCACTGGATCGCTTGGATCCTTGTGAGGATGGTTTAGTGGGTCACTGGGCAGCACCGCTGTGGTTGTGGGTTTGAATCCCAGCTTTGCTATGTGTGTATGGGGCGTTTATGTGCTCTACCTGTGTTGTGTGAGTTTTCTCCTGCAGGGTAATAGGTGTCTCGAAATTGTCCGTAAAGTATGATTACATGTGTGCCCTATGATGAACTTAAATTCCATTCAGGGTTTAAGTCAGCCTTTAACCCCGTAATGCCTGCCCAGGATAAATAATTAGAAGATGAATGTGCTTCGAGTTGTTGCTCTTATCCGAAGCAGCTCACGATTTTTACCCATTGTCTGCATTGATGTTTAAATACTGGATTGATTCAGATTAAGGGAATACAGCAGAAACCCTTAGGGGTCTCAAATCAGCAACTTCCAGTTTACATCCTTGTAAGAGGGGGGATATGTGCTCATAATGGGGTAACGAAAAGTCATGTGACAAGTCCATTCATTCACTTGTGAGAAGTCCGTTTCTTTAACGGTGCTTAAATTCCATTAATACAAGGCATACTTTGGTTTTCTGTCACCCCCGAGATCAAGTTCCCAGACCTTGTTCCCCGGACCCAGTGGCTAATTTGTTTCCCTCTACATTTACTCTGTGGTGAATCCCCCAACTCTATCCCATTTCATCTTCCCCTCTCCAGGTCACATGGTCCTGCACGCCATCCTGTGAAAATGACAGAAAAGCATCAGTGTGACTGAGTGTGGGAGAGATGGATCTAGCAAGAGAGGGAATGACAAAGAATCCATACAGGATTACTGTAAACTTATCTACCAATTTTTAGGCAAATGTCACGGTGAGGTGATTCCAGGAATCACGGTAACCATCATCTCTGCCTCCCCTCTTTCATGTCTGTAGCCTGGCAGCCATTTTCAAAGAAAAGTCACCGCAGCGACATAGATCTGATCGGTCTTCCTGAAACATGGATGGAGGCACGCTGAAATCCAGTGTCATCACCTGCCAGACATATCCGCTCCACTGTCCTTCGCTATCAGCTGAAATCAGCGAGGAAAATAGCAACGCTGTTGCCGCTGGTGCCAGGGTGCCGCTACGCATTTCGACGGAAATGACTTCAAGATTAAAGCGACAGAGAGCTATGTCATCATTCGAAGTAATTGTAGAAGAGATTACATTTTCTGAAGTGAGCCTGCTTGTTGGACCTGTACAAGTCTCTTTCCGGTGGGCCTGGCATGTGGGGATAGACGCAACTGGACACAATCTCATCCATACTGAGAGTCATGGCTAACCAGGAGAGGCAAAAGGGACTCACGGGTGACTCCGAAAGGACCTCACTTCTAAGTCTCTCTCTCTCCCGTCACACTATCGCAGGTCCCCTGGTAACAGTGACTCCTCTTCCTGGGCTAAGCCTGAGAATTATAACCAACAGGCGACGGTACGGCACGGTGTGGCACATTAATTTGTTTCATGGCAGTCGGGCCCTGCCGGAATGTAGGTCAGTCTCCTTCCAACATGAGGAATAATTTTCCACGGTCAGAAATTGGAGGATGGCCATCTCATGGTCCCAAAAAAATGCTTCCCTCTTCTTACAACCAGCTCCACAGAAAAAGCGGCTTCCGGATTAATTACTGAATTTCGATTGGTGGATAGAAAAAGATAAAAACAGAAAATAAGTGAACATGAGAACAAAACTTAGGGTACCATCTTGTTTGAACTGAACTGATCAATTGCTTATGAAATAAAAATAAAGACATTTATTTAGGGACTACTGGGTGTGTTGATCTGTTACATGGTGTGTCAGAACTCACCGAAGAATCGAACTTCTGCATAAATAATCCGAGCCCCATTTCCCAAATGGGTTGTAGCACTGTGGGGATTGTTACCCTAACCTCTGCTAAAGTTATGGTTATATTATGGTCCTCCACATATAAGGCCTGTAGAAATGCTTTTAAAACTATAATCCAAGAAGCAGTAGATAGCAAGCAAGCTCATGCTTCAATGATATCCACCATCTCTGCATGTGACTTGGCTACGTAAACGGCACGAGAAAGGAAAGCAGACCCAAACTCATCGACCAGCTTCCTCATATGGCCGCAGCCTATCAGGAATCAGTGTTTTTGTGTTTGTTCACATCGCTTCAGGTTCTCTTTGTAAAACCTTCCTGGGATGACAAGTTCAGAGTGTCAGCCCATCCCCCATGACACTCCAAGCCCCTGGAACCCTACAGTTTGAAGTGAACAATCACAAAAACTCTCCTCCTGATTTTCATATTACCAAACCTGAATTTGAGGGCCTCTCTCACCAGCTCCTACCTAAATAAAACCTCGGTGAACGTAAAACCACCTTTCACATCCGGCAGCTCCTGTTATGTGCACAAAGGATTAAATGTCTCACTCCCAGAATCCATTTGGAAAGGGAGCAGCAATACCTATGATGCAAGACTCACAGGGGTTGTAAGGACAGTTTAGGAGTGTGGCTCCACCAGGGACTTACACACTTGTCTGAAACATCAGCTTATTTTGGTTTTTTTTTGCTAAACTAAGAGGACATCAAGTCTGACTGAATTTATCCTTTCAGTCAGGAGCATGCATCCACCACTCAATAAAGTTTTAAAATTTTGTTCTGCACATTTCCTCCAAATCTGCAACACCATTTCATCACATCTCATCACATCATAGTTCTTCCCCTGGACACCTGCCATCCTGGGAGGTGAGGGCTGCCACACAGGTTCTTTCATGCTATTGGCCAGCCACCCTGTCTCTCCCTGTAGGCTACAGGATTCAAGCCGTGACTTAACACACTTGCAATAGAAGAGCACTTGCACACCCTGCAACTGACTGTAGAGGTCACTGTAGAGTGACGAGAGGAAGTGTTACTCAGCTGTCCAACACACCCGGCCTGTGTTTTCACACACCAGTCTGTTTTCCTTGGGTGTACTTTCCGTAGACGGGTATAGTACTCCAATCCCTACCGTCAAAAACACAAGGAAGGTCAAAGGTGATTCAGTTAAACCATCCATTCACTACAGATTGAATCATTGTTGAACTTATGGCTTAATGCCTCAAAAACCAGCAGAGATAGCCAAGCTTTGGTACATCAGACTAGCCAGAGTCATGGACTTACTTATCAGGAGAAGTCATGCTGTTCTATCCTTGAACAAAATAAGTCAATGAGTACTTCACCATACTACTGATTGCTAAGATCACAGGGTAAATAAAACATTTTCAAAGTTGTGGTGTCTGCTCTACTTATTAAATGACAACATCGGTTAGTTTTAGTATACATTTTAAGTTTAGCCACGTTTTGTTTGTATAGGTATTCCTCAAGTTTTCAATGCTACTGAATTTCAATTTAGTTCAAAATATTCTTTAAAATCGTTCATTTTAGTAATTTGCAAGACGTGGTTTTTTTTTTTTTTCTGTTTACATGGCAAGGAACCAAGTATGTTGGAGGCTGTGAGACGTAACTCGCACTGGAATATAAACATGGAGAAATTTCCAAATATTGCATTTCAGTGGGTGAAGAGCGACACGGAATTGACACACTGATGTCGTTTCTCAACAGAGGTGTGAAGCAGACGCTCATCCCCGCGAGACGGCGCCTGTGGAAACAGCATCGTAGCCCAGGCTCGGTGTCAGAAGCTTTCGTTATCCTGCATCTAACACAGTTTCATTACAGCTTTGACAATTGTTTGTTTACGGAACACGTGTGCTATTTCGCTGAGGCCGTATACAAGGCTGTCTCGATTATCTCAGCGAGTGACATGTTCTTCGATCTGTAGCACAGAAAAAGGTGATACGCTCCATAGCCGTGCCCAAAACCCAGACAGACGCTACGATTTCTGCACCCGGGGGTTCTGCTGACATAACACAGCGAAGTATGAAATCCAAGAAATATAGCATTTTTACAAACTGGTCATGAAATTGCAAGCTAGCTTGCTTCTTGACAATACAGTAGGCCTACATATTTCCTGGAAAATCAGTGTTTTTTTTCCCCAGATTTTTTTTTCGTGTACTTAAAATAATTACGTCAGGAAAAAAGCATATCATATGGAAGAGGCAGATATGTTGGAATAAAAGGAGTCATACTCGTCGTTAATTCAAAAATGTACTCTTTCTAAATGGTTCTACTGAATGATGCAAGCCAGTAAGAGCTGCGAACAATTAGGAGGGGGAGAAGGCGTTTCAGAGAACCCCCACCTCCACGTGTCCACGCCAGCAGAAGTCATGTGACATCTACCCTGAGCTAAGGCAGAGACACTGATGGAAAACAGGCTGTCCATTAAAGGTGTACTGACAAGGTGCCCTGTTTTATTTCAGCTTTCATGCCTGTTACTCCATGAAGGCTGTAACTGTATTTAGATGACTGCGGTTTGATTCAACTTGGCCAAAATTTGGAAGACCTCCCTCTGGGTGTTCCATGCCTTGGCCCAGAACAACAAAACTAGCTTTGCAGCATGAAGTCCTGAGCATCTCACTCCATATGCTATGGATCCCCAAAGTGTTAGGTACGGCATCAAGTTCAAGAGGTCTTTAGTGCAGGCAAACCTCTACGTGTTGTGGTCTTTGGGGCTTTTTGAAATATCTGGAACACATGTGTGGTCCAAGCCTTCTGACATAATCCCTCATAACTGTTGGACAGCTTCATGAAATGGATTCTGGCCCTTGGGCTAAGAAGTAAAACTCTAGAAATCTGACAACTGACTGCTCTCCAGCTTTGCACACACTGCCTACACAAACCGTGGACCCCTGACCACAGGTCTAAACACATCCTATTGCGGTAAATACTATTCCGGCGAGCGGGACCACGGTGGTTCGGTGTTTAGCACTGAGGTCGGGGGATTAAAATGTCACCTTTGACTCTGTGTTCATGGACTTTGCACGTTCCCCCTCGGCTTTGCGGGCTTCTCCCAGGTACTCTAGTTCCCTCCCACAGTTCCACACACGCGTTGTAGGCTAATTGGCATGTCTAAATCATCCATTGTGTGCAATTGGACGTGCGAAAGTACTTGTGACTGTGCGGTACAATGGGTTGGCACCCCATGCATGGTGTCCCCCACCTCATGCCATAGGCTGCCTGGGATAGGCTCCAGGCCCCCTACGACCCTGAATAGGATTAAGTGCTTTGGAAAATGGATGGATCATTCTGGTAAGAACAGATAATAAATACAGAAAAGCAGTAATTCTCCGATTTATCTATATCCTTCCTTATCTAAGTCAGCTCAGTGAAAAACGTCATGTTGACGACTATTAACAATTTACTTTTGCTGCCCGTCTGTTAACACACTCCCAGGAATGAAGAGCAGGCCCCCCAGCAGTGAAATTTCTAAGAGTGGTCATGACGTGAATCAAGATGGTGCCGTTCCATGGCAACACACTACGAGTTGCTCTTACTCTGCTTTGTGCGTTTTTGTTGTTTTTTAGCTTAGTTTTCCTATCTTATCCAGTACCTTATGTCCATGCACTGTAATCCCCCATCACCCTGCCATCTGTGTTGCACTGTACCCCTTGTATTTATTGTAAATCTGTACCATGTTTTTTTTTGCCCCCCATGCCCCGTCCCCTCCCCCTGCAACTCTGGCACAAGATTTTCACTGTGCTCTCCGGAACACATGTAACAGTAAAACTTGACTTGACGTGGTTGGCGAGGCCGTAACTTCAGCTTGTGACCCTTCAACCTATTCTAGATATCACGATCCATGACTGCAGCGACAGACGGACGTGAATTAGAACACACAGGGCTGCCTCTACTGTAATTAGTCAAAGCCCAGTTTTGGTGTAGGAACAAAACAGACCTGTATTTAATCCACACTTCTTAACCCTAAGGAGCCACAGCTTAGTAAAGCACATACCTGTAGTTCTTGAGCCATAGTGGTAAACCTGTAAGTTATTCCACAGAAAAAAAAAAAAAATCCATTAAAAATGTTTTATTTAAATGCACCTGAAGAATTATGTGCAAGAAGAAAAGCCATCGAGATTTCAGAGAGTGAAGAAGTAGGTTAAATCACTGACTACATTAAATCCAAAACATCTCATCAAATTAAGTTAAAAAGAATCATCCCCCACAACCTAGCATCTTGTACCTGAAAGACAAGGTTATAGTGAATGCAGTGATACTGGATTGTACTTCTCCTGTTTCCCTACAGTGATGACAAACTAGCAATTTTTTTTTTTTTTTATTGAAGACTAGAAGCGTGGGGCAGCAAAAACAGTGGAGCTGCAAGGCAAGGTCAAGGTCATCCACAGGCTGCATCCCATCCACGGTCCAGCTGCTCGAGCAGACATGTTGAGTAGGGCGGAGCCTGTCCTCCTTCTGCATCAAAGCATGGCACAGTTTGTTACAAATCCATTACTGTGAGAACCGAAGCTGAGTTCCTTCAACAATGGTGTTTTCTATACGTTTGCTACAAAAAAGGGTGCATTTCAAAGAACGCAATATTGAAATATACAGAACACAGTGCCATTATTTCTGCCCTCGAAAGCTGAATAAAAATCAGCATACCAGGTTGCGAAGCTCCTGTCTGGCTTGTTTTAAGCAATCAAGTTGAGGGACACTGAAACAGCACTGAACAGCACCCCACCAATGGCTCTTAACAATAGCATTGATTCTTACATTCTGGAAACATACGGTTTCCTCTTCGCTGCGATCCCACAATAAACCCTGCACGGTTTCATCAAGATTCTCTTCATATGCCAGACTAAACGGACTCTAAAGCAGATAATGGGCTGACGTTGCAAGTGGCTTGACATTAAAGGCAGACCAACTCAGTGGATCAAAGCTGAAGTGGATGCTAACTGGAAAAAATAATCACATATATTTATATTTACGAAACAAAGGCAAAGATGGGACTAAGACAATTTATTTGAAAATGGAGTTTAGGTGTTAAGAAACCAATCTGGGTCATTTAATACCTTCAGTAAGTATAATTTGGTATATTTTAATTCAGTGTATTCTGTTCAGCCCAAAATAAAAAACCGGATGTTACTCCCAAGACCTGTAGCATGGAAATGGCAGATATGACCTTCATTTTGTCTCTGCATCACATGCCCATATATGGGTTACTCCCCCCAACCTGATAAAATGCCCCCATTATTTATTACTGCACCCGAATTTCCATTAACCCTGAAAGGGAGATGTTTCACGAATATATTTGACTTTCTACATCCAAGGCACTCTCTCAGAGATCTGTAATCACTTTCCCTTCATTTCAAACACCTTAGCAATGAAAACTGACTTTTAATGTCCTTCATTTGAGTTTTCAATTTTTATTTCCACAAAAAAAAAAACAAAAATCGATGCCAAATGAAACAAAAAGACTAATTGTGTTGTTATTGTCTATTTGGTGTTTTATCGCTAAATACGTAAGCGTTCTCTCTAAGCTGTATGTCAGCATGCCATCCATCACGTCCCCTGCCTCGCTCCCTCTGCTTCCTGGCTGAGGCTCCAGGCTCACCCTGACCCAGTACTGGATAAGAGGTTATGGAAGATGGCTGGATGAATGCAGAAATGCCACACCTGATTTATAAATTTAGATTTGAAATGAAGTTCGTACTAAAGTAGGTTCCATTGGGGACGGCTTTACCAATTTCCTAGGCCAATTCTGAGCACGTCCAGTGCTTCATGCGTGTGAGTTTCTTCGGAAAAGAAGGCAAAGTAGATAAAATGTGAGAAGCAAAAATACTGCGGCAATCAGGTAAAATAGGTTATTCTTGTTATATATATTCAGAAAATTTGTAAACCAGGTGAGAAGACGGATCATTGTCCCAATATTTCTGCTTCACTGTATATCAAGTGAAATTGACCAATCTGTTATGTTTACTTAAATATATATATATATATATATATATATATGTTATTTATTCAGTTAGTAGATGTTTTTGTCCAAAGCGACATACAGTGAGGCAGACACAACACTGCCTACAATATGACCTTCCTATGAGGGACCAGCAACCAAGTAACCAAGTGCAGCTTAGCACTTGATTCAGAGCTAAACAAGATGAATTACTGACTGATGTTGACAACTTTTGAAATTTGCTTGTCTGTCGAAAGAAAAGGTGATGAACGGAGAGGGTGTGGCATGGCTTTGAGCTTTACTCAGCGGCAACAAAAAGTACAGCGAGGCTGCGATTTTAATTATGGCGTGGCCACATAGGCTACTCTATAATTACAGGGCTGTTGGCCCTAAAGCCCTCTCCAGGCAGAGGGTCCTTAAACACTGCTCCACACCTGCACACATCCTCTGCAAGATGACTCCTGCACTAGTGAAAGCGTTTGCTACAGCAGGCTGCCAGTTTGTCTGTCCTGGGTCATCGCAGAGGATCTCCCCCTGCAGTTACTGTCACACATGGCAAACTCAGAACAGCCTGGATTCATCTCCTCTTCTGTTGCCATGGCAGCTTGACCAGCCCGCCTTCAATCCCCAGCCTCTTACTTGCCCATGTGCCGATCTTCGTCTCTGCAGCTTATACTGGTCAATTGAGTGTTGCCTTCTATGAGGCTTCCGCCCAGCTGTGGAGCAACAGAAACGGCATCTGGGCACAGCTGGCTGCTCTTTTTCCCAAGAGACGGACTACTTAGGCTAGGATGATCCAAATTGTTAACTGGGGCTTGATGGTTTACAGCCAAAATGCTTCTGAAGTAAAACTAGTCAGACTTTACCAATTTTGGGTCACTGAAAATGAAAATGATGCTCAAAATTAGTATTCAAGATACGTAACAAGGTCGTTTTAAAGGAAGCCTTGCATGGGATTGTGGTATGTGAAACCAGAACATGGCAAAATATTTATAAATTTATGAATAAATTTCTGGGTTTGTACTTGCTTTTAAGACAAAATGGTATTAAATGACATGGCAGACATTTAACGACTCTTTGTGGAAACAAAGGAAGACAAACCCGGTGCTGTCAGTAAAACAGAGGTAAGTTTGAAGAGTGGAAATTGTAGCAAAACACAAATGACATATCAGTCAGGTACATTTCAGGCTGTGATGACCCTCGCCATGATGATCCCAACGGTGTGGGACAAATTTAGACATCGGTACGGTACCTTGACTGAGAAGTTTGGACTTCTTGTCTGAGGTCGACCGAAACCACAATGACCAACTTGGATGGCCTTCTCAAGCCAAGGACGATGGAGGGATTGACTTGTGTCACCATACTTTAGTCATATAGTTGGGAATATTTACTATATCATAATATGGGTATGAGCAACCAGGGGAAAAAAAAAACAAAAAACGCTAAATTAACTACCAACCTTTCTTAAACTATTATCAACAACATAGCAGAGAACCATTATCAGCCTCCATTGTTATGATAATTGTCAGCTCGCCCATCGTTTTCTTTTCACGGTATTTGTTTTGATAGTCGGCACATGCATAATAACGAAACGAAAACCTTGCAAATACATGGAATGGACGCCAAATCCAATAGTGTTTTCCTGATTTGATAAAAACCGACACTGGCGTCAGTTGAGGTTTTCAAAGACCAATAAAAAAAAAAACAAGCACATTTTTACTCTGCTGCATTCCGGGGGTTGCTTGCATTTTTTATTCACAGAATAATATATTACACCATTTTTGCATGCTAAAAGTAGTAAATCATTAAGAATAACCTTCGCGAAGATGGAGGAAGGAAAACTCAGAGGTATGCCCGATGTTATTAGCCTAGGTCGCTAACGACCTGCTGCATGCTTTTAAGAGTTAACGTTTTTCAAGAGTAATACAAGACATTACAGCAAATACAGAAAAAGTATCGAGGCAAATGAACCCATCAGTGTCCAGAGTATTGCTGGACAGTGACAAGAGATGCTCCCTTCAATGGACACGAGAGAAAAGCCAAGAAACACTGAGTGGATAATTAACAACAACTAATGTAAATACTCTGAGCATAAGTATTCAATTCAATTCTATTTATATAGCGCCTTTAACAAGAAGCACTGTCACAAAGCACTTTACATAGTCCTGGGCCCACAGTCCCCAGAGAGTAAGCCAAAGGCGACAGTGGCAAGGAAAA